>JAAEAF010013204.1:7772-280606 GCA_011037195.1 Triatoma infestans
TAAAATACATTCTCAGTATTTGCATCTTTCATGTTTTTTTTTTTGTATCCATACAAATTAAAAACCAATTTAATTTGGATGAAGAAAAAAATTTAATATTCAACATGTAAGTAAAGTATTTTATTTATTCAATTGCCTGAACTCGAGTGTAAAAAAACGTCCACTTTACTCACTGTTTGATAAATAACTTACTTAAAATATGTATAAAAAAAATATATAGAAATGAGAGGATATGCTCTCAATGGAGATGGAATAAAATAAAAATATTAATATTTCTCGAAATGGGGTGGAAAACTTTATTTAAAAAAGAAAGTAGAGAATAAAAATTCTGGCCATTTTTTTGTTTCTTCGTTAATTATATCTTTACTGCTAGAACAAAATAATAACGAATTAATTAAGTTAGAACAGTTCACTTTATTATTCTGATAGATTGTTTATACTAGGGTATATTTCAGTTTTACATTCTCTTCTCACTTTGGAGGAAATTGCAATCTTAATAAACGTCTAGGGGAGGTGAAGCAATTAGATGGTTGAGAGGTTAAGGAAAACATAAAATAAAAGAAAATGGTAAAGCTGCGTTTAATGATAGCTAATGAAATAATAATTAATACATACATAAATTATAATTCTTACTTAGTCTAACTTATAAGCTAACTTATGTTTAGGGTTATGTACAAGAGTTTTAGGAAGAATTCGATTCGGGTCTTTTCCAATAAACGGGAGGGAACGGAATGACACCATTCCCACCACACACACACACACGGTATACCTGTCGTATTCTGAGTTGATTACCAGGCCTAGTAATATACAGCAATCAGATAGACAGTGGCGGACCTCGGGCTATTTCCTCTACAATTTGTAAAGTGCACTCCTAAATTGGTTCTCCCAGAACGGTCAGTTATCGCAGTTGCAGTCGGACAGTATCCGGCTGTTTTTCTTATCGCCCTGCAGGGTAGAATGTCACCCACCACACCAGTATTCCAATCACCCCAACACCTTCTCCCCACCATTCAACTAATTATTTCTCTCCCCACCACTCTCCTATTCACACTATACACTTTACACATTACCTATAGTTATAATATAGCTTCTGATTTTTTTTTTTTTTTCAATAATTTTAACATTATTTATTTCTTTCAATCGATTCTACTAAATTCCTGATATCGTCACAAAATAAAGCGATTATTTTAGATATTTATATTGAGTTTTCCTGGAAAATGAATGTTTTGAAGAAAATGGTATCCATGATTTCGTTGAGAAGAAGAGAAATATTTCCTGTTTGCCAGAAAAAGAAGAATATGGCTCGGATTATTTATTTACTTTTTTTTCTTACACCAAGTTTTAGGGGAGTTCCCCCATTATTGTTCTAGCAGCCCGGGTACAATTGTGATCTACAGCGCCATTCCGAAACGCTTGGGTCTGGTACTTTAGATGGCTCGGATTATGTAAAGTGGGTTTATTAGAGTTCGAATTGTCGAGACTCTACTGTATTTAGCAAAGATTCTATCCTGAAACCTATCTTCAACTTTTAGGGAGTTTATCTTCTCCTTTAAACCTCCGTTTTTAAATCTTGTTTGGATGATACAACCCCAAAGAATCTGCAAGTACCATCGTATCTCGGTTCAGCTTCTCATAATGCCCCGTGAAGTAAAACCTGTCAGCACAGAAGCATATTAATTAAGGAATTTGTATATTAAGGAATGAAAGCGAGGTCCATATCTTTGTCAATGGTCCCCTAAAAAATTTCAAACCAAATTTCCACAATCTTTAATTTTAATATCTACGGGTGGACTTGCAGTGATTGGATATACGAAAAGTTCTTGGTTTAATAGTGATAATGAGTTTATTTTTAATAAATGCATTTATGTCTCAATATAGTGTCCGTTTAGTTCAATATACTTTGTCCAACGTGTCTCCAATAACTGGATTCCGTCTCTAAAGTGTGATTCTGGAAGGTCTTCAAAATATCCATTTACCGCTGTTATCACCTCTTCATTTGACCCAAAACGATTTTCAGCCACAAATTTGAATGGGGAGGATGTTCCAACAATTCATACTTCAAATCACTAATTTTCCCATTGCAAAAGCGCCTTTGTGGGTGAGTGCATTGTCCTGCTGAAAGAGGATTCTTTTTTTTTTTTTACAAACCAGGTCTTTTCTCTCTATTTTTTTCATGTAGCTGTTCAAGAAGATGTGCGTTAATTGTTTGACCCTTTGGGAGCAGGTAATCAATTAAAAAGAGGAGGATGGAATCCCAAAAAACACTAGCCATAACCTTTCCAACCGATGCAATAGTCTTTGCTTTCTTCGGTGCATAGCCACCGGCTTCTACCCACTGCTTGGACTGTTGTTTTGACTCCTCAGGTGTAAAGTGGTGTATCCACATTTCATTCTTTGTAACGGCGCTGAAAATCAGTTGGATTCTTCGTAAAATGGCAAACACATTGCTGGGAAACTCGATTCCTCAATTTGTTTGTGATCAGCATTTAACAAATGCGGCACCCATCTTGCACAAAGCTTTCCCATACTGAGTTCTTCGTGTAAAATGTGCCGTTCTCTTTCGTCTGAGATGCCTACAGCCTTAGCTATCTCATACACCTTTAATAGTCGATCATCTAGAACCACGATATTTTCTTCGGTAGTTACAGTTTTTGGCCGTCCTTCACATGGATCATCTTCAAGCGATGTACCACCATGTTTAAATTCAGCTGCCCATTTTTTTTTTACTGTTGATAACGAAGGTGCACACTCCTTATACACTTTCACGAGCTTTGGATGAATTTCTATTGGCGAAAAACCATCCAAAATGAAGAATTTTATGACAGAACGGTATTCAAGTTTATTCATTTCGTCAAAAACACAGAACACGCTTACTTTAAACAGTAGCATAAAACGATCTATTTGTCTGATCAAATTCACATTTGGTATTTACTTTTGCAACAAGTGTGCCAACATATCTAACACCTTGCCCTAATATACGCAAAGCGAAAGACTGCAGCAATTAGACGACATAAAAGATGCCACTAAAAGGGCTCTTAGGCTCCTCTACATTTATGCTAAGGCAAACTGATTCCAAGCTTAAAGAATAAGTGTCAATTCCATAAATATATCATTAACAGGAATGAGAGAAAAATCATGTGCATATTTCAGACCACATTTGTAACTACAGATCATAGCAACATGGTTGGGTTGATTAACACTATAAAATCAATACCTAACTAAATATATATAAATAATGATTACCCTTAGGAAACAGTTTCAAGCATGGCTATTTGAATTCGTATTATGTATACAATAAAATATCTGTATAAAAAATAAGATGAATCGTTCAATATTGAAAGTTTCAATTGATAAAATGGAACATGATTCTTTTATTTAATAGTCACGAAAAGTTGGACACCAACACTCCTTTATAGAATGAACATAACTGCAGGGTGCCATTACTACATGGAGAGTATCCATTACAAAAGAAAGTGGAGAAAACTATCTCTTGACGACCTCGACAGTAATAGTGTATAGTTAAATATCACATTGACACTTTTACTTGGGTATATCGTCACATTACAATCACCGCAATTTTTATATTTTTCAATAATCAAAAGATGTTATAGAATAATTTTTGAAAAGAAGGAAATAATTACATCCCTAAAGATCCCATTGTTACAGGTAAGTGTGAATTTATTTTTCCCAAACAAATCCCAATCCAAGAAAAATACCTTGAAAACTACCCGTTTGTTATTTTAGAAATTAAGACAACATCCATTCAATATTCGTATATCGAGAAAAATATAACGAAAACCTTTGGATAAACTAAAATGATTCTTACTTCCTCTCTTAATGGAGTAAGAAGAAATACTAAGGTGTCATGTCTAGATTATGAAATTCGAGTTCACGATTGACCATATAGATCTATCAGGTTTATATGAGATATTTTCCGTGACAGCCTGCTTGTTTTTGTGCTCACCGACCGGTTTCGGGAGTTCGCCCATCTTCAGGATGTTTTGTCAAAACAGTGTGATAACATAAGACTTGTACAGAGCAACTTCAGTTTATACACTGATTTTTAAAGTGCTTTGTTAAAACCTAGCTAGGTTAAGAGGGGGTTTGTCATTAACTGGGTAGATAATGGTAGGATATGATTATAAGTTTGAAATTTCCATTTTAAAAGGAAGAATGTATTGAGGCCTTTTAAAACTGAAAAACACAATATGTGACCCTATTCAGGTAATGACAAACCCCCACTTAACCTAGTTAGGTTTTAACAAATACTTTAAGAACCAGTATATAAACTGAATTTGCTCTGTGGGGAAGTCTATGTTATCACACTGTTTTGACAAAACATCCTGCTCTTAACTATATAATTACTCACTTCAACAACGTTTTAGTCTTCACGGGAATTGAACCTTCAATTTTGTCAATAGAAACGAGATGCGCTAACCGCAAAACCAACGCGTAAGGGCTTGCAGACAATACCAAATTGCTACATATATTGAACCAAATTTTGTACAAAACAAACTTGTTTGCATCATTTTATTGTTATTTTTACTGTTGTAATTATTTTACAGTTATTAGTATTATATTATTATTAATATTATAACCCTGCGCTAATGAAAGCCCCTTTGGGCCCACATAGCTACCCCAAAACAACAGAAATCTACAATAACGACTCGAGCTCTGATCGAAAATTCAGCACAAGTTTCAAAGTTATTTGTAATAACCGGGTAATAACGTTTAAATGGAAACAGTTAGCATATTTATTGAAACACAGACAATCTATCTTTACAAACTCTACAAGACGTGTCTAGTAAAAACCCTGCTAGTAGAGAAGTAGAGATATCTCTTTATACTACAATATCTTATAAGAAGGACGAGATGTCTATGGGAGGTTCAGTAATATCCCATTATCAGCCGTGTATGGACCTTAATCTGCGTTGTGGACAACTCATTATGCTTATCCGCAAGCACGAATGCTAGAAGCTAAATTGGTAACTTACCAAAAGTAGGCTCGAGAGCAATGGAAGGATGAGTCACACCTAATTAAACTTATCTACCTTTTTATTACTAGATCTAGGAACCCAGGCTAGTAGAGGACATCCTTGGAGGGAGATTTCCATAGCTAGCTCCTCCATTTTTCTAGAACATTGTAGCCCTAATTTGGAAGCAAAATTGCAATAATCTATTCCTTCAATGTAGCCTTTGTATCTGAGGTGATAGATTCATCTTTTAAATTTGACACATTCATTGAATTTGACGTCCATCCAAAGCTGTGCTTGTAAGCGCTAAGCTAATTACTCAAGCATTCACAAATGGTCCCAGATTAAAACAGTTTCCATAAAAGGAAACCTATATTGTAAGAATGATTTAAATCATGTTGTTACCATTCTGCCAGAAGGAAAAGGCAGAATAGGTATACAGCTTTCTTTTTAATCCATCCATTAAAAAGGCATCCTTTTAATCTCTGACAAGATCTTTATAGCGCACCGGTCGAAGCGCGGTTGGCCTGGACGAAGCTCATCTATCACACTCCCCAGATGACCTAAGCGTTGAATATTCTCAAGCAGCGGTCTAGCGAAACTTGTCTCAATGTTTCCAAACCTGAACACAGTGTTCTAACAACTTAGTTTTAAAACCATTTTCCGAAGATAGTGGATAATATCGAAAATAAAGACAAGTCATTGGAACGTGGACTGAGGACAAGATGTTATATCTCGTCATCAGATTAAAATGTTCAATCTTTCTGGGTTATTCCAAACAAACTCATCAATGACTTATACCTGGTGATAAATAAATTCATGTTCAATACTCATTACCAGGAATAAAATCAAGTACTATTCCTATGTCTCGTTTTTATTCATATCACCCATTTACACATAATAAAATTAATAGCTTATGATTTGGTATGTTAAAAGGATGCGTGAGTCATAACGGAAGTAAAACATAATCTGAGTTCTAGTGATATGATAAGTTTAAATCAGTATTCCATGTACAACGTCAAACTATATGTATATATATATATTATAGGATTTATATATATATATAGGAATGACTGAACTGTAGAGATATTATATGTTTCAATTCTGCCTTAAGAAGATTTCACTATATGCTCGAAACTGAAACAAAATATTTCTAATGAAAACATGGAAAACACGGAATTAGGTCATTAGCAATGCAAGATCTCTTGCTTGCTTGCAAGGGTAGACAGAGGCAGACATTAAATTAAGAGCAAGTTTAAAAAAAAATAGTAATGCTTTCTAAATGTGATGCACAATATGAGGAAAGGCTCAATAATTTTTACAGAAATATATTGCTTCGTTATTTTATGAATTCTCAATTATCCTTTTAGAAACGAAAGCGTTGGTAACAAAAAATTGCTTGGAATGAAATAAGCAAACAATGGCTGGATAGTGAAATATAAATATGCAGAACAACGGCAACGTTTAGAAAAACCCAGAATAAACCATGCAAATCGCAACAATCAACTCAAAAAAACAATGTTAAAATACAAACCAAAAGTCGAGCAAAGCTGATCTTAGCAATTATAAGAAACAATCCCAGGATAGAAGATGAGGCACTTGTGAATTGGAATTACGTTTTGTTTAGTGTTATAAATAACAAACCCCAGAAGTAGAACAAAGCAGTTTTCTGTTATTGTAAAGAACTGATAATATAGTTTCCAAAAAGAACAAAACAAAAAAAAAAAATATAAATACAACTACAGTCCTAGATTGTATTTATGATTTCTTTAACAATATTAGAAAGAAACCAAAAATATAGCAAAGCTGTAGTTCAGTTGGAACAATGAACTGAATTGTAGAGAACAATAAACAAATCCAACGAGGAGATGGAGCAGTCATGAATTCAGGTTTTTATCTGATAGAAGTGAAGGAAGGAAACTGTCAATGCTTCTTCAATACTTCAATATTATATAAATGATAGAACCATAAATTGAATTGAAGTAATACTTCAGAGGAAAGCTTATCTTTATTATTCCCCCCCCCCGAACGCACCAAACACTTTTTCCAGGAAATATTTCAAATAAAAGTGATAGGTATTTATGTATGTTGATAGTATACGAAGTTTAAAGAAAATCGTTGGAACCATTTCCGAGAAAATCGCAAAAAACTGAAAAAAAAAAATAGATTCAGTAAAATCCCACTTTCGGTTGATGGATTTTGTCTGAAACCTTCGTGACTAATGCGATAATAATACCAAAATGGAATACCAAGTTTAAGCATCCTGCAATTTTTTTTTATTTTTTAGAAATTTTGTTAACTCGCTAAATGTTGGTAATTCGCTGAAAACATTTTATTGGAACTCAGGGGATCTCAAAACATGTACTGAGCCAAAACGATGATAGTACTTTCTCTTACTAGTGGAAAGAGAAAAGGGAGTTAAAAGAGATGAAGGGAACCTGTACTTCAATTTCAATAACGAGGCGACCGACTATATAGAACAAGAAACAAACCTAACTAGTAGATTAAGCAGTCATGGGTTTGCATGTGTGATTTGGCTTAGAAGCAATGCTGTTTATGGTTGCAGTTAGTACAACGAATATAACCAATTGTGGTAGAAGAAATAAATTCAACGTTAAAGTAGCCATGCATTGGAGTTATGAATTGTTGTGTAATGGAATAGCTGTGTAATGGAATCGTTTGATGCGATTCCTGATGTAGTAGATGCCTTAAAGAGGGCGGAAGTTAGGTGAGAGATTAATGCTCACTGGGGGCCCGGACGGAGCTTTGAGTAGCGGGGTCCGATGTCTTTCACGGACCTCCCTCAGATATCTGGTTGGATTCCTCAATGGGCATTGTGGTTTAAGGAGACATCTCTATATAATGGGACTCGTGCCTGACCCCTTTTGTAGAGTTTGTGAGACTGAGGAGGAAACACCCATGCATCTGATGACGAATTGTTTGGGTTGTGAGGAGATTAGGTTTAGGACCTTGGGCCGGAATAGGATATCGGTAGAGGATCTTAAGCTGTGTCCTTTTAAGGTTTTGGTCCGATTTGTTCGGTCTGTGGTGAAACTCAGATGGTTAAAACCTGGGCCTGGATTTTTGTTCTAGTCCCAATGGTAGGTATTCTTTAGGGGTAGCTATATGGGCCCTAGGGGGCTTTGGATAGCGTAGGGTTTACTTCCCTCCCCTTTTGTGAATAATAATAATAGTTGAGAGATTTTGGAAGTTAGAGCTCGAATTATTAATACGGATTTTATAAAAATAAACTGTATTTTAACGTAATATAGGGTAACTAATAATAACAAAATACTTAGGAATAAAATAGAAGATAGATAACTAATAAATGAGACTGATAAAATAAACGAACTAAGATGCATTACTAAAAGAAAATAAGTTTAAATAAAACTGTTATAGACGCGTAAACTGCTGCTCGTGTATATAGACGTGATCGTATCGTCGTATAAGATATAATGTGATCCTCTCGTTGTATATGATAGAGTTTATATATTGGTGTTGGCCACACTCACACCAAGACATCTGTCCTAGTGTGCGACCTTCGTAGTTTGGTGACGTTATTTAGGTCAGTGGCCAACCTTATCGGTGCTTGCTTTTGATGTAAAGTATTGAAAAGGGCTTTGTTGTTTGTTTGGCCGGCATTGTCTTGAAGACGGCGGCCAGCTAGGTCGCTGGTTATAAATTATTCTTTTATTACTGCCATCCTTTGTGAAGATAGCAGCTGGCAGGAACCAATTTGACATTGCAATGACTTTCCATGTCATTACAACTGCATAAGAAACAAAACAAAATTGGTGTGAAGCACACAAGATCCTTTCTTACCGCCATTTACGTGTAGAAACTGACTAAACTCTTCAAACATATAAGTCATAGTAGATGTTTAATTGCCTTCAAGTTACATGAATGGGAGAACTACAAAACGACCAAATTGAATGAAAACCGTCGGTGTTTTTATGAAGAAAATCGCAGAAACTCTGAAAAAAAAAAATGCGACTTCCGGTCTACCAATTTTTTCAAACTCGAAATTTTGGCACCAGATTTCATTTTTATTAATATTATATAGATAACAGAATGATATAATCAACTAATAACACTTTAGAGGAAACTATAACCCAAACCTCCCCAACCCCCACCCCCCCCCACCCCCGGGAAAAATGTTTCAAATAAAATTTGTAGCTCTTTATATGTTTAGTTAATATTCCAAATTTAAAGAAAATCGTTGAAGCCATTTTTGAAAACGGCATAAACTGAATAATCCAAAAGTAGAGTGTTACTTCCGGTTGAATATTTTGGTCTAAACCTTATTGTGGGATCCAGGCTAAAAATAAATATCAATTTTGAACTTTCTACGATTTTCGCTTTTTGAGTTCTCTCTCTCTCTCTCGCACACACACACACACCCACACACACACCCACACACACACACACACACACACACACACACACACACACACAGACTACTGCTAAGCCTCTTTTTCTGACTCAAGGGACCTCAAAACTGTATATCCGATGAAAACTCACGATTGAAAATTGGACACGATCCCAATACAACAGTACTAAGAGAAAGTAATAGAGATCAAAGCTGTTCAGAGAGTTGGATTAGACCAATGAGCTGAATTATGTTATGAAGAAATTTGGTGAGGATCGGTCAAGAAAGTGATATAATGATTTAATGAGCTGAATGTCACTTAAAAAAAACCAACCAAGTCATGTGTAACATCATTACACTGCTACCTGCTAGAGATTGCCATGTTGAAATAATCAAACTCAGCGGATCTAGTCTAGAATGTCCATTCCAAGATGATTATCGGTTTAATCTGACCAATTATGCTCTGACAAATCCAAAAATGGTCATCCAAGGTGACGTCTCAGTAAACAGCCTTAGAAATACCTTCTCCATACAATAATTATTTTTCTCGTGGCTATAACTTCCAGCTTACCCTATTAAGCAGTGGCGGCTCGTGACTTGGATATGTGGGGGTTCAACTTTTTTTTTTTAAATACTTACATTACCTATCATAATTAGTAGCTTGGCTAGTTAAAAATCACGAAGTAAGCCAGGAGCCAGGTAAAAACTTGCATCCCTCTCCTACAATTAAATATGTTAAATTAAGAATAAATCTATTAGCTCAGTGGATAGTGCATTGGACTCCCACGCGGAGACTCGGGTTCGAGTCCAGCTGTGCTGCCCTTAGGTTTTTTCTTCCTAGGAGCTCTTACAGCACACTGTCCGGTGATGGGCAGTGTTGTCTGTAACGAGAGAACACCATCCGGAGGCCGGCAGTGCACTGAGAAGGCTCAGGCGGCAATGACCATTACTCAGTTCTCAAAATTATAATTGACAAATTTTATAGGTTGTGTACCAAATTTAATGAAATTCTTCGAAAACTGAAAAAAATGTTCAGTAAAAGCGCTTGTAACCCCTACTCTTTTTTGAAAAAGTTAATTAAAAACATACACTTTTCTATACTAACACAAAGAATTTTTTATACATCTCCCCTGATACACATGCAATTCACTAAGTGTACAATTCATTGTACGAACATATTAAAGGAGCTCCTATACTGATATACGTTCCTATTCTTTTATGTCTGATTCTCCGATTGTACTACTGATCTTTTTCTATTAATATATAGATCAGGCCATAGTATATACAATTTTTGGTGTGACTTATGTTCCTAACTAATACAAAAATGAAAATATTTTTTTGAAATTGAAATATGAAAGAAAATAAAATCATATAAGAAAATTTTACTACTTTTTTATTTAATTTTTTTTTTCAAATAGCTGGGGGTTCAGTCGCGCAATCGCGAATACCAGTAGCCGCCACTGCTATTAAGCAAGGTGATTTGCGGTCCAAAATGCGGTCCGAAAAGAATATTTTGGTCGGGGCAAATAGACATCATATTGTTTGATGAACCAATAAACATGTAAACAGACGCAGTTTTAACCACTCAGAGTTAAAGTTTCAGCCAGCAGTCAAAGAGTCGGATGCGCGCGCAATTCTTTTTTCTAAGTTGTCGAACTATTACATTTCGCCGCCAATGTTTTTGGAAATTTATTAAACATAAAAAACTCGAACGGAAATTCGTTCAAAAATTAGAATTGTAGGAAAGATGTTCATTTAAATTAATAAAACAAATATTGAAATATTTTATTCTGTTTTTAATGTTGTCATTTAAAGTTTTATTGCTTCCCATATATTTTAAAGGAAAATTAAATATTGCAATTGATCTAAACTAGATAATAAAATAAATAAACAGGCATCATTTTTAATTAAGTACTAAAACAGAAAATTTGGATGAAACCTATTTAAGAAAACTTATAACTTATTTTAAGCAACATTCTTGAAAGTGTCTTTAATAGAGGTGTGTAATTGACAGTTACAATATGAAACCTCTTATGAGAAACATCCCTTATCAAGTTAAGGGTGTGGTTGGAAATGGGTCACGCCCAGTTAAAATACTGACAATATTCTAAGACTGATATAAACTATAATTAATCTACCTGGAAAAAGCCAGAAAAATCTAGGTATGAAGTGGAGTGTGGAAATGGTGTAATAACAAAGTAATGTTAATTTTGGAAATTTCGTTTAATATAAGTTCAACTTAAATAAATCAACAGTGTATCAAATAATACTCTCATTCAATTATAATTATGAGATTATTACGAGTACATTCCATTTTAGATCAAATATCAATTAAATTCTAGTTTGTAAAGCTGATATATATATATATATATATCATAAGATATTTATATCATAATTAATCCTTTGTTATATTATATGTTATATAATTATTTCAAGATAAAAAATCTGGTGTGAAACACTCACACAACTTTCTCTTACTCCAGTTTTAAAAATTATAACTAATTAACAAATTTTAATTATGAAATTCATCGAAAACGGGATAAAAATGTTCAGTAAAAGCGCACTTCCGGTTTACTAATTTTCACGAAACTCGGAATTTTTGCCATTTATTTATTTCTAATTAATTTTGTTTGGTTGTATAATCAACTATGATAGCACTTTAGGGAAAAACACAACCCCACCCAAACCCCAAAAGCCCCTTTAAATGACTCTACCTGGAGAAATGTTTCAAATAAAAGTTGTAGCTCTCTATATGTGTAGTTCACATTCCTAGTTTGTAGAAAATCAATTTTCCCGGGGAAATTATACAAATAAAAGTTGTAGCTCTTTGTATGTGTAGTTAATATGTAATGTTCAAAGAAAATCGATAGAGCTTTTTCGTGAAAATCACAAAGTGGCACATCCGCTTGAATGATTTTTTTCTGCAGCAAATTAACGAAATATTAAGTTTGAACACTCTGCAATTTTTTTTTTATAAGATGTACTATCACACATCCAGAAAGACCGACAGAACCGACGAACACACAGTTATTGCTAAATTACTTTTTTGGACGCACTCAGGGGACCTCAAAAGAGATATTTCCGGTGAAAACTCAATATCCAAAATTTAACACGATTACCACTAAAACAAACAGTAAGAGAAAGTAATATATTACTTTCTCCTAATAAGAGGAAGTATTTTAATCGTGTCAAAATTTCGATATCGAGTTTTCACCGGAAATATCCGTTTTGAGGTTCCCTGAGTCCAAAAAAGTGGTTTTTATCAAATATTCTCTGTTTGTGTGTGTGTGTGTGTGTATACGTGAACGGCATAGCTCAAAAACGAATAGCCGTAGAAAGTTGAAACTTAATATTCCTTTTAGGTATCGCCATGGCATCTGACAGTGGGTCATCTGCCAAAATTCCTCAACCGGAAGTACCACTTTACTTGATGGTATTTTTACTTTTTTGCATTTTTCTCAAAAATTGCTGCGACGATTTTCTTCAAACTTGGGAATAAACTCACATACAAAGAACTACAACTTTTATTTGAAACGTTTCTCTGGGAAAATTCATTTAAGGGCACTTTTCGTGGAGGGGTGGGGTTATATTTTTTCTCTAAAATGCTATCATAGTTGTTTATACAATTCTATCATCCAAACAAAATTAATTAGAAATAAATAGATGGCTAAAATTCATAGTTTCACGAAAATTAGTAAACCGGAAGTGCGCTTTTACTGGACAGTTTTTTCAGTTTTTGACGAATTTCATTAAATTTGGAACACAAACTATAAAATTTGTCATTTAAAATTTTAAGATCTGGAGTAAGGAAAGTTGTGTGAGTGTTTCACACCAGATTGTTTTTTTGTTTTTTTTTTGTAAAAGATACACACGACTTTCCTGTTAATACAACAATTACATATGTATAAAATATATATTTTTTACATTTTAATACTGCAATTTTACTCATTTGTTCTAACATAAATATAGAGGTGGTGGGAGATAAGTACCAATCTAGCAATCTAAGCAGGTGGAGAACTAATTGCAATGAACTCCAGAAAATCACGCCATAACATTGAACAAACCCATAAATTATGATTTCCTTTAAAGTAATACCTTCAGTAATATATAATGGTTTTACCATCTACACATAAATACGCATTAGAAGCATTGATAGAATATCAATGGACCGGAAATAAGAAAATCGATTAACCGAAAATGCAATTTTACAGGATTTTTTTTTTTTTGAAATTATCTCGAAAACGGTTTCAATGATTTTATTTAATTTTGTAGTGCTTGCTGAATAGATAGTGTAATGGATATGTTAGGTGGAGAGAATTTGGGTCTGGTAGATGAAATGAGAAGACTTGGTTAACAGGTTAACTATGTAAAATAATAAGGTGACACAGTCTGCCTGGACTTTAAAATAGAGATCTATTGTACAATCTATTTATACAATCTTTCTCCCAGTCCAGTTCGAGAGAGTGGTTTGGGTTTGTTTCTCTTCTCTTTACTCTCTTTGGTTGCTGTTACGTCATCCCCTCTCCTGAAGAAATTTTTCATATGATACTTCTGGATTAAACTGGTTAACTACGTATAATAATAAAGAGACCCAGTCTGCCTGGACTTTACAATAGAGAATGGTTAAGGCAGAGTGACATGAAAATGACGCGAAGTGACTGGCGAGATGTTGAACTATAGTGAACTATATTGAACTGTCCGTCGCTGTATTTATACAGTTTCTCCCACTCCAGTTCGAGAGAGTGGTTTGGGTTTGTTTCTCTTCTCTTTACCCTCTTTGGTTGCTGTTAAAATAGAAATATATCACTTTTATTTGAAACAATTTTCCGAAAAAATAATTATTCTAAAGAGGTAATGGTGGTCTCTCCGTTAGTTTATTTCATTAGGTATATGGGGCCCTGAAAGAAGAGTATGTAGAATGGAATGGAGGTGTAGTAGTGAAGGGAATAAAGAGTGGGGTACTTATCCCTTATGAAAATAATAATTGTACATAAAAATTGCAGGGCGGAAATCGAATTACCAGCCCCTAAATATACTATTTTTTTAGGTCCCAATATCATTGATCGAAATTTAATATTTTCTAAAAGCCGAAGACAAGCTCCAGCTGAGGTAGCTCGGAATTTAATGTATTTAAATACATAATTATAATATTCCTTTGAATTATATTTCAGAAATAACGAGAACATACACTTAGATAATAAGGGCAGCCAAGACTAAAGATTTGTTTCCAAGAACAAGTAATTATATTAATTATCTATGTTTCTGTGCAGCAAAAAATTGTAAGATTTACTCATCTTTAATTCATACCTTTTAATAAACATTATTAGGGTAATTAGTATATTGTAATGTTGATAATAATAGTAATTATATTTACGGCCAATAAAATAGTGTTCAATTAATGAGTTATATTGTATGAATAAATTTTTTTTTTTGTGGCATTTTATCTGTCGTAGCATACGTATTTCTTTTATTCCTGACCGGTTTTGGATTTTCAATCATCGTCAGAGTAAATTTATCAAGTTCATGAAGAGAGTTCATTTGAACACAATGTTTTTGTTACACTTGACACATGTAGGTTTGCTGATTGTATGTACGTGCAGGAAGTTATAAGGTTATCATTGATAACCTCCCGCACATACATACAATCAACAAACCAACATGTGTCAAGTATAACAGAAAGATTGCGCTGAAGTGAGCTCTCTGCACGAATTTGATAAATCTAATCTGACGATGGATGGAATAAAAGAAATTTGCATGCTAAGACGGATAAAATACCTGATGTTATCCAGCATTGCGGACCCAAAGAACACTTCCACGCCTGAAAAGTATCCGGCTAGCCGGAGAAGAATTGGGGTGAAAAAAGGAGGTTAAGTACCTAAGGGTAACTTTTGATAGTGAACTCCTATGGAAGAAACACATTGAATCAATTGTTAGTAAGGCCACTGGCGCTCTCATGATATGTAGGAGGATGGCGGGCAAGTCATGGGGATGCCACCCGAGTAACCTACGGTGAATATACACCATGATGGTGAGACCGGACCTCACCTACGGCGCAGTGGCATGGTTTGAGAAGACCAAAGTATCATCAGTCAAGAGGATTCTTAACAAGATACAGCGGCTCGCATGCTTATGCATGATAGGTGCAATGCGGAGTGTCCCACCGCCGGGATTGAGGTTACCCTCAATCTGTCACCTCTGCACCTGGTGGTGGAAGGGAGCTCTTCTTAGGATCTCTAGGGGTGGTGTGGGAGAAGAGGGGGCCTGGGGGTCAGAGAGTGGCTATCCTGACCTTTGAATCCCCCCCTTATCTAGCACCTCCCTAGAGATGGATGATTAAGAAATACAGCTTCACTAAGAATTTTTTTTTGAAGCTGGGCACCTAAAGTGGGTGGAGCCGCTCTGTTGGGCATTAAGGAACATGCCAATAAATGATTTACTGATGTGTCTAAGACCCTCGAGGGGTCTGGAGCGGGGGTGGTCGGTCCAGGGATCAAGCACTCGGAACCCATGGGTAAATTTCCCAGCATCTTCCAGACGGAGATATACGTTATTGGAAGATGCTACAATTTAACCTCCTATTTCCTCGATAGGGGATATAGGAACCAGGAGATTGCAATCCTTTCCGATAGTCAAGCAGCCGTTAGAGCATTGAGCGCATCAGTTATCAACTCTAAAATGGTCTGGGAATGTCTAGGTAAACTTAATAACCTAGGCAGGAGAAATTAAGTTACCCTTTGGTGGTTGCCGGGACATGTTGGCATTGAAGGGAATGAGATGGCCGACGCCTTGGGCCAAGATAGGCGCTACGACCCCGCTTCTAGAGCCGGAACCTTTAGTGGAGTCAACTTAGGAAGGAGGAGGAGACGAGGAGATCTCAACTGTGGTACTCTCTCCCCGGTTTGCGGCAGGCCAAGATTTGCCTGGGAAATTATAACCAACGGAAATCGGAGGCCTGCATCGGATTGAGCAAGAACAAGCTCCTCGTTCTTACGGGTTTCCTCACGGGGCATTGCCGACTTAGAGGACACCTAGTGAAGTTGGGTTTGGAAAGTGGCAGCTCATGCAGATTCTGTGGGGAGCTGGAGGAAACTCCATTACATTTCCTAACAGACTGCGAGGCAGCCACTCAGAGAAGATTCAAGAACCTGGGTAGCTACCAGGTGGAGGAGGATAATATACCCTTTGTAGAGCCTGTCAGGGTATTGGGATTCCTCAGGGATCTCAACCTGATGGAGGTTTTCTAGAACGGATATTCAGAGAAGGACATCTGTTCGGGTGGTGTGGGCAATAGCACAATAGATCGAAAAAGGTCGCAGTGCGTTGGCCCCACTTCAAAAAAAAAAAAAAATTACGGACCCATCCACATATTCAACATTTGTTTCATATTATATGAAACATACGTATATAACCTTATTTATAAACATCGAGAAAGCCCTTTGATACTCCCGGTCATTTACCTTGCCGAAACTGACAATAAGGTAATCTGAATATATCAATTAATAGGTAGTGCAATTTTACTGAATGACCTTTTTTCAGCTCGAAAATAACTTCTACAATTTTCATTTAACTTAGTATTATACCATCTACAGTTTTATATTAAAATTTTTCTGCGAAAATTGATGTTTTAGTGACTGCTAGGGGCATAATAACGATAAGCTTGCTTCTAAAAAAATATCGTTTCAGTATAATGATTTTACCACACATCTAATATTATTATTATTATTCAAGGAAGGGGAGGGCGAAACCCTACGCTATCCAAAGCCTCCCTGGGCCCATATAGCTACCCCTAAAGAATAATAACTACTGGGTGTGGAACAAAAGTCCAATCCCAGGTTTTACCCATCTAAGTTTCACCACAGACCGAACAAATCGGACCAAAACCTTAAAAGGACATAACTTAAGATCCTCTACCGATATCCGATTCCGGCCGAAGATCCTAAACCTAATCTCCTCACAGCCCAAACAATCCGTCATCAGATGCATGGGTGTTTCCTCTTCCGTCTACAAAAGGGGTCAGGCATGAGTCCCATTGTATAGAGATGTCTCCTTAGCCACAATGCCCAGTGAGGAATCCAACCAGATGCCTGAGAGAGGTCCGTGAAAGACAACGGACCCCGCTACTCAAAGCTCCGTCCGGACCCCCAATGAGCATCTTAGACTGCCGACAACCCACAGCACTCATCCATAAGGATGAGTGCTGTGACGTCATCCACGTCTGAAAGCCTGATAAACATGTGCCAGAAGACACACCAACAGCAGGCTCTGGACCAATGAAAGGGAGAGAGGCACCTAATTTGGCAAACCTATCCACCTCCTCATTCCCAAAGATTCCCATATGACCTGGAACCCAGACCAGAAGCACATCCTTCAATGAGAAAGATCTTCCAGTCTTTTGAAACATTTCAACACCAATCTGAAAGTGAAGACACATGAGCTAAGCGCCTTCAACGCAGCCTGGCTGTCCGAGCAGATACAAACACCTTTTAAATTAGTGTTACGCACCCTCTCATCCAAAATACAGCAAAGAATTGCTCAGCCTGGAAAACGGTGGCCCACTCACCAAGAGGCACCACCAAATGGTCTCCCGTCTCAAAATAGACGGCAGCCCCAGACCTACCATCCATCCTGAAGCCGTCCGTGTAGTATCGGAGATAATTTTCAGGAATCACCCCAGACGGACCTAGGGTTAACCAATCTTCCCTAGAAGGCACATATAATATTTAGATACAATAGATATTAGAAGCATTGCTAGAATTCTAAACCTGAAAAAAGTGGGTCAACCGGAAATTTCACGAATTTTACAGGATTAGAGTTATTGAGAGGTTTTTTTGAAATTTTCTCGAAAACAACTGAAACGATTTTTTTTTTTTAAACTTGGGACTGCAAACTGACAGTAAATAAATTTAGACACTTTTGTTTGAAATATTTTTCAAAAATTTATTTTAGAGGTTTCTGAGGAATCTGTGATGATATTGGATTTTAAAGGTTAGTGGGGGGGTTGGTTGATATTATTAACGCTGTTTTTTGGATTAAGATAAAATCACTTCAAGTATTAACTGTCATGGTTACTAATCACCGATACCCCTCACGAATTCTAGGTGGTATATGTTAGGAAAACTGATAAAAAATTTCCAATTTAAAAAAAAAAATTATAAATTTTTCAATTCTATTAATTCCAATATGAGAAACGCAGAGCCGGGCGAAGGGAAAGCGATGGAGGCTACTGCCCCGGGCGCTGAATTTCAGAGAACGCTAATGTCACGAACTGAAAAGGTTTTTTTTCTTTTTTAGGTGATGGAAAACAAAAATTTATCTACTTTAAATAATATTATTAATGTAATATCTTGAGTTTGTATCAGAGACATTTTCCGTGGTAGCCTAATTCATTTTGTGGCGTCCGCCCATCTTCAGGATGCGTTTTTCATACATTGTGATAACAACACTTGCACAGAGCAAATTTCAGAATGATGATCACAAAATGAAGCAGACTACCACAAAAAATGTCTCTGATGCTTTCCAGCTCTGCAGAACCAACCACCACAACATCTTGTGTTTGTTTTAACTTAATAAAACTGGAAATAAAGGAGTGTTTGTTTACTATTGTATAAATTACTTCGTTTACCAGTTTCAGCGTATTCAACAACTTAATTGGAGGCTGCTCGAAATGACTAACAGTCTGGCAAAGAAAGGCGCAGTAACCACTTTCATAAGGAAACGGATTAGTTCAGTCGTAGTGCGCTGGACTAGCAACGTGGAGGTCCCGAGTTCATCAAATCCAGCTTGCTGCTCTTAGATTTTCTTTTCCGAGGAACCTCTACAGTTCACTGTTCGGTGATGGGCAGTGTTGTCTGTAGCTAGAAAACATTGCTCAGAGGCCGGCAGTGCCCTGAAAACGCTCCCTGGGGCACAGTAGATCTTTTAGGTCACACTTCATATTCCCTAAAAAAAAAAAAATCTTTCATGGACCGTATAGTGAAGTGTTTACTTCACTATAAGCCTCACTTTAGCCTCTCTGCAAAGAGTCAGAAACGAGGAAGCACTCAAAAGAGGACTACTCTGGCTAACCCTTCAGAGTTTGAGTCTCCGAGTCTAAGGCAGGCTAAAACTTGTCTAGGTTCTCATTCAGACGTGCATCAGACGAGCAAAAATATGCTGCTCATGCTGACACGTGGCAATGGAGACTCAGGTTGCATCTGAAAAGGTGATCAATACATCTCCCGACTCTGGACAGCGATCCAAACAAAGAAAGTTTAGAAGCCTAGATACTTATCGGGTATTGGAGGATGAAACATTCCTTTCTAAATCTGTTAGATTCTAGGATTTCTTAGATTAATCGACTTGGAAGGGGTACTGTAGGTCGACAGATCTCATCTCGTCACCATTAGAGAGGCGCACAATAGACCTTTAAAGAACAGCCATTCCAATCCATACAGCCAAGGCAGGATTTTATATTACCATTGCATTCTTTAAGTTTCAAGTATTTTATTTATAATTTTGCACACATTTTACACTTATTATGCTATTTGATTATTTTTGAGTAGTTTTTTTTATTATATTTTTATTAGATTATTTTTTTATTAAAATTTTGTCTCTCACAAACAACACACACACACACACACACACACACCACACACACACACACACACATATATATATATATAATATATATATATATATATATATATATATAATTTTTAATCAATCTAATTAAACCGATAAATCGGTTTTAGGAAAACTTTTCCTATTTGAATGCTACATAAACACAAGATTACACAATTAAGACCCCATTATTCTGACCTAGTACAAGATTTTTATTTTCTTGTGTCTGCTGTATGAGAAGCAAATTTTAAAAATAAAATAAATTGTTTATTTTTATTCCAGCTTGTTTCTAAAATTATTAAAAAGCTCTATTATATATTTATTATCTAAAATTTTTAGATATTATAGTATAATATAGTTGGAAGATTTAAGAGTTCAATAACTAATAAAGATCTTGTCTTGTTGAGTCTTCTTCTCAATCTTTAGTTCACTGTTTTATGCCGTAAGCGGCAACAAATATTATTGAAAAAGTGAAAGTCTCTGGAAATAAAAGATACTAATGTCTACTTTGGAAAAACCCTAGCCATTTCCAATTTATGCATTCCTAGAAAAGGGAAAATCCGAAAACGGGGAACTAACTATCTTCCAAGCAAGCCATGCTAGTTACAAAGTGATTTTTTTATTGTTAAGTATAATTTTAAGTTAGCAAGTGACTAATTATACGAGAGTGAAGAACAATACGATAACATTTTTTTTTAGCGAATGATCTGTATGTTGGTATGTGTGTAAGATTAAACGAAAAATTGCAGATAGCTCAATCTTGATATTTTATTTTTTTGTATCACCATCGCATTAACATTAACGTTTCAATTAACCGGAAGTGTGATTTTTTAACAGAATGGATTTCGCAATTTGCATTATCTCGAAAATGAAATCTATTTTTTTTAACTTACTAATATATGATCTATCTATCTAAATAGCGCTACAACCCGCGGTTTGTCCTGGCCTTCTCAATGAGTTTCCGCCATTCAGCTCTATTTTGTGCAGCCGCTTTTCCAATTCCTGACTCCCAGCAGGATTCCGGCATCGGCTGCCCATTTCAATCTCAGTCTACCGGCTCTTCTATTCCAATGGAGTTCTTCCTCCAAAATCTTTCTCGGATTTCGGTATCTCCCATCCTGGTCAAATGTCGTGCCCAGCTAAGTCTTTCTAGCCTGACGATTCGGACAACATCTGCTTTGAGCGAACAGCTCATATAGCTCCTTATTCTTTCTGCTTCGCCAGCCCAACTCGTCTCATACGGACCGAAGATTTTTCGAAGGATCTTCCCTTCAAAGACAAGTAAGCCCTTCTCATCTTTCTTTGATATGGTCCACGTCTGAAAGGCATAAGTAAGGACTGGACGGACTAGCGTTTATATGACTAATATATGAGTAATATATATGTCTAATATATTACGTTTATAACTAATATATGAGGAAAGAGATTATTTAGCCCATCTTATTATGATTATGATGGGGCTACCATATATTGGGGGCTTTGATGATGAGCTACCATTAAGTAGCTCACTAGAGCCACACAGAGGCCAATGCACTGCGACTTTTTCCGGTCTATTGGGCGTGCCCCCTGGGTGCCGCAGGCCCAGCTGAACATCCCTTCTACAAAACCTCCAGCAGGTTGAGATCCCTGAGGAATCCCAATTCCCTGACAGGATCTAGAGAGGGTATATTATCCTCCTCCACCTGGTAGCTACCCAGGTTCTTGAATCTTCTCTGAGTGGCTGCCTCGCAGTCTGTTAGGAAATGTAATGGAGTTTCCTCCAGCTCCCCACAGAATCTGCATGAGTGCCACTTTCCAAACCCAACTTCACTAGGTGTCCTCTAAGTCGGCAATGCCCCGTGAGGAAACCCGTAAGAACGAGGAGCTTGCAGGCCTCCGATTTCCGTTGGTTATAATTTCCCAGGCAAATCTTGGCCTGCCGCAAACCGGGGAGAGAGTACCACAGTTGAGATCTCCTCGTCTCCTCCTCCTTCCTAAGTTGACTCCACTAAAGGTTCCGGCTCTAGAAGCGGGGTCGTAGCGCCTATCTTGGCCCAAGACGTCGGCCATCTCATTCCCTTCAATGCCAACATGTCCTGGCAACCACCAAAGGGTAACTTAATTTCTCCTGCCTAGGTTATTAAGTTTACCTAGACATTCCCAGACCATTTTAGAGTTGATAACTGATGCACTCAATGCTCTAACGGCTGCTTGACTATCGGAAAGGATTGCAATCTCCTAGTTCCTGTTTTAAGCAAGGAAATAGGAGGTTAAATTGTAGCATCTTCCAATAACATATATCTCCGTCTGGAAGATGCTGGGAAATTTACCCATGGGTTCCGAGTGCTTGATCCCTGGACCGACCACCCCCCCCGCTAACCTCAATCCCGGCGGTGGGACACTCCGCATTGCACCCATCATGCATAAGCATGCGAGCCGCTGTGTCTTGTCAAGAATCCTCTTGACTGATGATACTTTGGTCTTCCCAAACCATGCCACTGCAGAAACTGGTTGCTAACCCACAAAAAGGTTCCGGCCCTAGAAGCCGGGTCGTAGTGCCTATCTTGGCCAGGGCGTCGGCGATTCATTCCCTTCAATGCCAACATGCCCCGGCACCCACCAAAGACCAATCCAGGTTAATACTGCCCTTAGATTAGATTTCTTTCTAGGTTCCTCCTTCTCAGCTCAGTTTCCGGTAAGGTTAGTGTTGTGTGCATAACAAGAGAACACTAGCTAGTATGTACTAAGAAGGTTGCGAACTGGGATAGGATGAGTGCGTTCAAGGTTATCCTTTTGCGGCCTACATCTTAAATAATAAATAATAACGATAATAATAACTACACCCAGACAACACACACACACACACCCCAATACCTATTTAACTTGAAATATTTATTTTAAGGAAATATTAATTCAAGAGTGGTTCTAGAAAATCTTATTCAACTGTTTGCAAAATGGTTGAAGTTATTGGGACCTCGAACGTCACTTGCCTTCCGGACTACATTGTAATCATATTCTAGTATTACAGCTGAACTTCAAATAAAAACAATCGAAGTTTGAAGAAAATTAGTTAATTATAATTGTATTAACTGTCTAAAATGTTTGAATGTTTCATTCCAGACTTTTTTACTTAAATACTAAAAGTAACAGTTATAGATGAAACTGCTAAATTGATTATTTCCTGAGAAAGGATTTCATCCTCTGAACTCTTTCGAGTTACGAAGACCACGCTTCATCCGTTTCCTCCTAACTACTTTCCAGTTGGGTAGATAACCGTCCCTACTTCTGTTACTTTTATTTTATTTTAGAAATAATGTTTTAAAAATGTCTATAACAATGTCAAAATGTAAAACAACGTCTAAATTCATTTAAGGACATATTTTAGTTTTCATTAATAATAAAGTTCTTTCTTAAGCAATTTATTATCTTCCATAAAAGCAATTATTTTATTTAATTACCTATTAATATTATTTTCACTTATTCACAAAAATCCAAAGAAGGTATTTTAATGTGTCACATTTTCGAAATTGAGTGTTCACAGGAACTACTTGTTTTAAGGTCCCCTGAGTACGAAAAAAATAGTTTTAGATGATGAACATTCTCTCGTTATAGACAAAGTTCATCACCGGACAGTGACCACCTGTAGAGGATACTGGAAAGAGAAAAATCTAGGAACACATAATTAGGCTCGAACCCGAAACATCGGAGTCCAGCGCGCTAGCACTGTTTATTAATATTATTCCTTTTTACTTTCTCTTACTCCTAGTAAGAGGAAGTATTGTAATCGTGTCAAATTTTCGATATCGAGTTATGTGTATGTGAACAGCATAGCTCAAAAACGAAAAACCGTAGAAACTTGAAACTTAATGTTCCGTTTAGGTATCACCATGGGATCTGACAGTGGGTCATCTGTCAAAACTCCTCAATCGGAAGTACAACTTTACTAGTTGTTTTTTTACGTTTTTGCGATTTTCTCAAAAATGGCTTCGACAATTTTCTTTAAACTTGCTATATCAACAAAACAAACACAGAGCTACAACTTTTATTTAAAACGTTTCTCTGGACAAATGCACTTAAGGGCAGTTATGAAGAGGGGTGGGGTTAGATTTTCATCTAAAGTGCTATTTCAGTTTATTAAACAATTCTATCATCTAAATAATGTTAATTAGAACTGAATATTTTGTTGAAATTCCAAGTATCAAACAAATCGGATAACCAGAAGTGCGCTTACTTTACCACTTTACTAAAAGATTTTTTTCACTTTTTCGCGATTTTCTCAAAAATATCACCAACAATTTTCTTGAAACTTCCTATATAAACTAAACATACAAAGATCTACAACTTTTATTTAAAACATTTCTCTGGGCAAATTCATTTAAGGGCACTTTTAGGGAAGGGAAGGGTTATGTTTTTCTCTAAAGTGCTATCATAGTTGATTATACAATTCTATTATCCAAAGAAAATTATTAGAAATAAATAGATGGCCAAATTCCGAATTTCAAGGAATTAGTAATCGAAATGCGCTTTTACTGTGACAGTTTTTTACAGTTTTCGACGAATTTCGTTAAATTTGGGTACCAAATTATAAAATTTGTCAATTATAATTGTGGGAACTAGAGTAGAGAAAGTTGTGTGAGTGTTGTCACACCAGGTTTTTTTTTTTTTTTTTTATTAAATTGTTCTAAGACATTAAATTTTTATAGTCTAATTAAATTTTAATTACTTCAGTTTCATTTCTCCCAACTATGGTAGATTACCTTATCCACGATCTAGTTGCCCTTCACGCTACATGAGTATTTTTCTTTGATTGGGTCACAAACTAAGTGGAATCTAATTATCCACTAATAATACATAATCTTTCTTAAATAGCTACTTTAAAATATCTCATTGATAAGAGTTAAGTTGAAATTATATCACCAAGAAAATCTGTTCCAAAATTAATTTCACTTCAGAATCAATGACTACTAATGGAGGGCTAATGAGCAAAGCTAAAGCTTTGCTGTTGACAGCCCCGTAGTAAAATTGAAAAAAAAATTAAAAATACTGGTGTAAACTCTCACACGAGTTAATTCTATTTAATACACTACAATTATATATAAATTTGTAAAATAGATGTTGTCGTTTCGATCAGACATTAATTAACTTGTAGACGCCCGCAGAATTTTTCCACAATCTAATGGAGTTGATGAGGAGAGAAATTGGGATTGATTAATTAGACGAAATATGAAGACACTGTTACAATATACACAAACTGCACTGGACTTGTAATGATTTTATAGAATAAAATGGTGAGAGTAGAGATATTGACACGATGCGATGTATATGGTTGAATCTGATAGATAGATGTCTAGATCTCTCTGGCTTATATACAGGTTCTCCCCACTTCTAGCCTGCTTAAGTCAGAGAATACCAGAGAGAGTTTGTTTTATCTCGGTCGGGCTTGTGTTCTCTCTCTTGCCGTTACAACAACATATTACTGATAACATAAAAATTCCATGATCTGATCACCATCCATTCAGTACTGAATTAAACAAGGCCATCTTAAGGTTTGAAAAAAGTATTTTAAATATAGAAATAAAAATTAGCATTCACAATATAAATCTATGCAATAGAAAACTTCATAATTTAAAGTTAAATATTCAAAAACATTTACCACAGAAACGTTTTAAATAAAAGTTGTAGATCTTTGTAAGTTTAGTTAATATACCTAGTTTAAAGAAAATCGTCGGAGCCATTTTCGAAAAATCCCAAAAACGTAAAAAAAAAAAACAAACTAGTAAAGTGGTACTTCTAATAGATGAATTTTGACAGATAACGATTCAATTCAACGTACTGTCAGATCCAATGTGATACATAAACGCAATAACAACTTTGAACATTCTACGGTATTTCGTTTTTGAGCTATGCTGTTGAAATACATACAGACACACACACACACACATTTGCTAAAAACCACTTTTTTGGACTCAGGGGTCCCCAAAACGGATATTTCCGGTGAAAATTCGATATCGAAAATTTGACACGTTCGCAATACTTCCAGCAGTAAGAACCAGTAATTTCGTAAGAACCAGCAGTAAGAGAAAATAATTAAAATGTTTAAAAAAAAAAAAAATCTGGTATGAAGCACTTACACAACTTTCTCTTACTAAAGTATATAAAATTGTAATTGAGAAATTTTACAATTAGTGTACCAAATTTAATTAAATTCGTCGGTGTTTTTATGTAGAAAAATAACAAAAACTGAAAAAACTACTCAGTAAAAACGCATTTCCGGTTTACTAATTTTTTTCAATACCAAGATTTTGGCAATCTATTTTTTTTCTAATTAATTTTGTTTAGATGACAGAATTATATAATCTGCACTTTAGAGAAAAATGGGTTGACCGGAAGTGCGTTTTTACTGAACACTTTTTTCTGCGTAAAACATCGACGGATTTCTTTAAATTTGCTATATTAACTATTAAATTTAAATCTACATATCCACATTCTATTTCCTTTTCTAACCACATTTATACAATGTCGCTAGATTTTCGAACTCTAATATATAACGCTTCTTCTTATTATAATTTATTTATTTAATTGAACTAACAATTAGTTCGATTCCTTTTTTTTATGTTGTTGCGAGAAACTAGATTTTGATTGAATTAGCTCTTGAGAAGAATTTCATTTTTATGAAAATTTATGTCTATTATTATATTTGGCAGCTAAAGATATGCTTAATAGGGCTACGGTGGTTTCTTGTGCCGTGAAGGCAATCTTCTCTAGGGCAAGGGTCTCTTCCTTGGCCAGTAGGTTAAAACTTTTTGAAAGCAGTGTCTCCTCGGTAAAGCTGTATGGCAATGAGGTTTGGGCGTTAAGGTACACAGATCAGTTAGAGGTCTTACAGACCAAATTTCTTAAATCCTTGTACTACTGGCCGAATTGCACAGCTAGCTAATGTTGAGAATGGAGACGGGCAGCATCTAGTTGAGATATCTTGTTTTTAGTAGAGCTTTAAAATTTCTAATAAAGATTTTGAATATGCCAATAATCGCATTCCTAAAGTTTGTTACAACAGGATGTTGATAATGGACGGTTTAGTCGGTAATAATACCAAATTCAACTGGGTTTCGCAAATGAAGGAGCACTTTGCTGACCTCGGATTTAGCTGGCTGTGGATAGAGCAAGATGCTGGATTGATTGAAAAAGAAAAAGCCGCAATTCTGAATTGTTTAAGGGATAAGTTGATCCGTCTGGACCTGGAGAGGATTGCCAAGTCTTCCTATAGTACTATGTACTCTATGCTCGTTAACAAGCATGGAAGTCAGGGCTATTTATCATATAGTGTACCACTAGATGTAATTAGGGTTGTGAGTCAAGTACGAATGTCATCCGAAAAAAGGTTAATTGTGTACAGTAAGGGTGTTAAGTATGAGGTAAAATTGGAGTCAACTTGTGCTCTCTGTAACTATAGTCAGGAAACCTTGGCTCATATGTTTATTGAAAGTCCTGCATTTTCTTTGTATAGAGAGAGATATTTATGTAAATATTACCCATTAACTGCAACAAGTATTTTCTCTATAAAAAATAAGAATCATTTATTTGATATGTATAAATTTATAATTTATAGTTTAAAACTGAGAAAGTTTCTTTTAGACTTTAAATGGATACCTTTTAATTTTTAATTTATATTTGTTTTATTTGGCTTTTATCTTTAATGATATTGTCAAATTAAGGTTGTTTATTTTATTAATTTTTATTTTACTGTTCAATTTGTTTATTTTTTTTTCTTCCATTTGTTTTTCTGCTAATTACTGCATGTTAATCGTTTGTGTGTCAAACCACTCTCCATCATTGTACCAGTGTGTATTGTATAGATGTAAAATAAATAAAAATAAATAAAAAATAAATTATAATATATTATCCATATTTATGTCTTTCAATACTTTGTGGACTGCACCACATATGTACATAAAATTAAGGACAATATAATGACTAGCTACAAACTCCTGGTCAAAGAAAAGTTTTTTAACTATTATATTATGAATTCAAAAAAATTAAAAAAAAAACACTTCATCTTAGAGATAGCCGATGAGCCAATGTAAAAAAAAAGAAAATTTCGTCATACAGAAATGTAAACAAAAACTCATGTAATCCTTAAACAACAAAAGGAAATTTTCTGTGTAATCAGTAATGTCCGTGGCCTCCATGAGCCCTGCGACAGGTTTGGAGGCGTGTGGCATGCTCAATATCAGGGTATCCAATACTCTTGCGGAAGATTATCCCATTCCTCTATGGCAGCAGGAATAAGGTCTTGCAGAGCTCCTGGTGGTTGGGGACGATTGGAAATCGCTGTTTTCAGTAATCTCCATAAATGTTCCGCGCAATTCAAATGAGGAGACGATGGTGGCGGCTGGATCATCCTTTGAATACCATGGCTTTCAAAGAACCTATGGACACAGACTGTGCGCGGTGGACACGAGCATTGTCGTCCATTAAAGTGAAATCTGCTCCAATGTTAGCTCTAAATCCACAAACAATGGGTTCAAAGACGTTGTTCTCATATTTTTGTGACGTCATATTGCCCTTGGATGTGGACTACTGGTGTGTGGTGTCCCATCATTATTCCTCCCCAGAAGAGTGCTGAACCACCACCTTGCTGATAGCGTTCAACAATGAAAGCTTCATTTAAGCGTTGACCATTTGCCCTCCAGACATGAATACTTTTGTCATCTGCGAAGTCGTACCTCATCTGTAAATAACGTTTGTTGGGCCCCCATTGTTCCCGGGTCCAATTTTCATTATCTTCTTACCCATTGTACATGCTGAGGTCTGTGGCGATATTCGAGGCCTGTTGCCCTGAATGGCCTTCGAGAACGTAGTCTTACATTGTGGAGTCGACTTGGAACAGTTTGTGCGACACATTTTTTGCTATTCTATTTGCTATATTCGACACGTTTTTATCAGTTTTTGCTATTTTTTTCCATAAAAACACCGATGAATTTCATTAAATTTGTATACTGAACTATAAAATTTGTCACTTACAATTTTTTAAACTGCAGTAAGAGAAAGTTGTGTGAGTGTTTCACACCAGATTTTTTTTTTTTTTTTATACATCCCATTATTTTCTCTTACTGCTGGAAGTATTGCAGTCGTGAAAAATTTCCGAATTCACAGGAAATACACGTTTTGAGGTCCTCTTAGTGCGAACAAATGTTTTTAACGAATAATCTGTGTGAGTGTATTGTGGATTAACCTAAATTGGTTTTGATTTTGAAATTGGCCAAAAAATTTATGTTGTTCTACCATGACATTAAGATGTTTAGCAGAGATGACAGAAGTTTTTCAAACAAACTGATCAATTCGTCATAATCTACCTCTATTGGTGTTTTTGGCGCAACCAACGAAGAAATGAGATCTTAATTATTTGCACCTATAGAATTTAAAACCATTTTTGCGCATAGCGCTTCATCCTGGAATACATCTTTTACTTTCAAATAATATTTGAAATGTAATTTTTAATAGGTTCCTTTGCTAAATTGAAAATCTTAGCAGGTAAAATTAAGGTCATATTTGGATGTGATATAGACTAATTTGAAACTCGTTGAATTGCTGTGGCCATTGTAGACAGTGATTCAATCATTTTCCCCAATTGATCGGCCGTAAGTGCCATTCTTGTAAAAATAATATATTTTCTTTGTAAAAATTAAAATGAAAATTTTGCTCACCTCCCACAATAGAAATGGTATTAATTATTCTTAGAAACAGTTATTGAAATTCGGTTTTTCCTCATCACCCTGCCAACTAGACGACGTATTATTAATATTAATGTTATTTATTGATGTTACTTAGATTTACTTTTGATTGATTTTTGATAATTTACTACTTACGTTTAGGAACACACAATTACATCATTAACTTCTTCTTTTTTTTCCAAGAATAATACAGCTACCATTTATTGTAACAAGTAGTACGGATAGATAAAAGAATAAAATACAAAATAACAGAGAGGAGAAGTACCGACTCCAAATATTCAAATATTTACACTCCAAATATTTACATTTATTAATATTGTAAAAAGGATGTTAAGGGTTCGGTGAATTTTGACCTTCACTTTCACTTGGAAGTAAATCTCTAGGCCAGCGTCTTTTCAGTCTGCGAGGAGGACTGTTAGGAATCTGGCGGAAAGAGAGTTGTTGGATCAGTGGATTTAGGATGCTAGGAAGAGATTTGTGGAACTTACGATCATTTGGACATCCAATTATCACTTCATTTATGTAGGGAATTTGTAGGTCATTATGAATGGTTTCATTTGTTACATAAAAAGGGGCCCGCAAGGGGTATCTGTTGCATGCAGTTACTTGGGAAGTAGCGACCCTACGAGTTACCACAGCTCAGTATTCCATGCACTTCGTCGTTGAGAACAGTACACAATACACTTAAACTACATACACTCTATACTTTACAGACAAGGACAAACACAGTACACAAACTAGGATCTCCGTCCCTAGTTAATTGGCGCAAGCCAACGAGGAAGGAAGGGATTGCTCAGGATAGCGCTTTGGACTAGCAACGCGGACGTCCAGGGTTTGAATCCAGCATGCTGCCCTTAGATTTTCTCTTCCTAGAAGCCTCTACAACTCCATTGTACGGTGATGAGCAGTGTTGTCTGTAGCTAGAGAACACTGTTTGGAGGCCGGAAGTGCACTGAGAAGGTTCCGGGGGGGCACAATAGATCTTTCAGGTCGCAGTGCGATAATCCCCTACAACAATCTACATAAAAAAGGAGCATTTTACAAACTTTCTCAGTATTTTGGATTGAGTGGTTTGGATGCAAAGGACATTGGAACGCAGCAGAATATCATAATACTAGATCGTAGGTTCAAATTGGCTTCAGTATTACGTTGTTTAAATTAATCTTTTGTTAGTGAGGGATAGGTTTGATCGTTTGTGTATAATCTGGAAAGAGTTTTGTATAGTTTCATTAGTTCTTGTTGTTTGAGTCGAGTGTGAGGGTTCCGAGTTAGTTCTTTGTCTATGTACATTCCTAGGTATTAAGATGATTAGTTGAGGGGAGGGGAGTATTTGTGACATAAATTTGATTTACTTTCATACATCAAAAAATTAAACTTGGAAACATATGATAAAAAATAATAAATAAATATTTTAATATTACATATGATTTTTGTTGATATTATACAACAGTTACATAAATAAATCGCACCTATTCACACAAATTGACATAAATGGTGCAAAGGACTTAGAAAAACTCTGAAAAAGAGTGACAAATATCGATCATTGAAGGTTTAGGAAATATATTTGTATGTGTATGTGAACGAACTTAAGATAAATAAGGAATATGTCGTTATTTTTCCAAAAAAACTTTCCACCAACAATAGTTCAAACAATTTATTTGATTGTTATTATGATTTATGATGGTACTGACATCTTTTCTAGCATTATTTATCTATTCTTTCTTTCTTTTTCATTATTTATTCCGTAGAATTCACTTTAAGTGGGGGGGGGGCTCTTTCTTTTTCTTAACGTTACTTGGATTTAATATGGCGCAAATTAGGGCGGGATTAGCTCAGAGGTAGCGTATTGGACTAGGAAAGCGGAGGGTGCCGAGCAGTGTTGCTCTCGGCTTAGAAGCCTCTACAGTTTACTGTCCGGTGTTGGGCAGTGTTTTCGTCTGTAAAGAAAGAACATTGCCCGGAAGTCGGCAGTGCACTGAAAAGCAAGGGTCCGCAAACCATTGACCTCAGATATTGACGCGCCTTAATTTAAAAAATAAAAAACAGGTTCAACTTTCTTAAATATTACCTTATTATTATATTTTAGCGTATTTATTAAATTCAAATTAGGACAATAATTTATTATTATATTGGTTGCACAACCAACCATAACAATAATTTATTTATTTATTTTTAAACGTATCGGACTTATAAACAAAATAAACCGGAAAATTTGTATTGTTACGCAAAAAACTGTTGAAGACATTTACTTTTTCTTTCTCCTGGTAAGAGGGTATATTGCGATAATGTTAAATTTTCGAAATTGTGATTTTAAAGAATGATCTGTATTTATAAATTCAGCTGTATCTCTGTGTGTGGTTGGTGTAGTGGTTATGAGCATGGATATGTAATCGGGAGGTCCCCAGTTCGATTCTCGCGCATTACTAATTTTATATTTATTTACCGGTATTACCAGTTACAAGTTATGCGTTTAAAAAAAAACGTTAAAAAAAATAAAAAATCTGGTGTGAAACACTCACACAACTTTCTCTTATACCAGTTCTCAAAATGATAATTGACAAATTTTATAGTTTGTGTACCAAATTTAATGAAATTCGTCGAAAACTGAAAAAACTGTTCAGTAAAAGCGCACTTCCGGTTTACTAATTTTCTTGAAACTCGGAATTTCAGCCATCTATTTATTTCTAACTAATTATGTTTGGATGATAGAATTGTATAATGAACTAGGATAGCACTTTGATGAAAATCTAACCCCACCCCCTCCCCTAAAAGTGCTCTTAAAAGAAATTTCCCAGAGAAATGTTTTAAATAAAAGTTGTAGATCTTTGCATATTTAGTTTATATACGAAGTTCAAGAGAATGGTCGGAGCCATTTTTGAGAAAATTGCGAAAAAGAGAATAAATCATTTAGTAAAGTGGTAAAGTAAACGACTTCCGGTTATCCGATTTTTTTCAAACTCGGAATTTCAACAACATATTTAATTCTAATTAACATTATTTAGATGACAGAATTGTCTAATAAACTGAAATAGCACTTTAGATGTAAACCTAACCCCACCCTCCCCAAAAGTGCCCTTCAATGCATTTTCTCGGAGAAATGTTTCAAATAAAAGTTGTAGCACTTTGTATGTGCGGTTGTGTTTCAGTTTAAAGAAAATCGTCGGAGCCATTTTTGAGAAAATCGCAAAAAAGTAAAAAATCCAACTAGTAAAGTGGTACTTCCGGTTGAGGAATTTTGACAGATAACGTAGTGTCAGATCCACGGTGATACCTAAACGGAATATCAAGTTTCAACTTTCTATGTTTTTCGTTTTTGAGCTATGCTGTTCACATACACACACACACACACACACACACACACAGACCATTTGCTAAAAACCACTTTTTTGGACTCAGGGGACCTCAAAACGGATATTTCCGGTGAAAACTCAATATCGAAAATTTGACACGATTACAATACTTCCTCTTACTAGGTGTAAGAGAAAATAAAAAATATATTCGTTTAAAAAAAATGTTTAAAATGGGTGGGTGCTTCCGTCGTCCCGTCCACCACACCTAATTTGGAAGTTGGACGTTAAGCCCGTCTGAAATTATAGCCATGATTTTACTTTACTTTTTACTCTGTGTATGTGTGGTGTCTGTGTTTTTGTGAACAAAATATCAAAATGAAAAGTCTCAGATTTAGTATTTCGTTTAGGCGCATCACTATCGCATCCTGACTTGAAGATTTCGGTTAAAATCCATTAGCCGGAAGTTAGGCGTTACTGAATTTTTTAATTTTTTGCGAAAACTGCTTCAGCGATTTGTTTTTAAACTTCGTGTACACACATAAATTGTGAAACATTTTTCTGGAACATTTGATTGTTTTGGTTGGTTTTGGAAGAACAATAATGTTGCATTCCTCCAAAGCAGTGCTTCCCAACCTTTTTCATGGGAGCACGGAGCACACTTCACAAACAAAAAACATTCTCTTACTCCTAGTAAGAGGAAGTATTGTAATCGTGTCAAATTTTCGGTATTGAGTTTTCACCGGAAATATCCGTTTTGAGGTCCCCTGAGTCAAAAAAGTGGTTTTTTAGCAATGGTCGTGTGTGTGTGTATGTGAAAACAGCATAGCTCAAAAACAAAAATCGTAGAAAGTTCAAACTTGATATTCCGCTTAGTTATCACCATGGGATCCGACAGTGGGTCATCTGTCAAAATTCCTCAACCGGAAGTACCACTTTACTAGTTGTTTTTTTTACGTTTTTGCGATTTTCTCAAAAATGGCTCCAACGATTTTCTCAAATTTGTATATCAACTACACATTACAACAGCTACAACTTTTATTTGAAACATTTCTCGGAAAAATTCATTTAAGGGCACTTTTAGGGGAGGGGTGGGGTTAGGTTTTCATCCAAAGTGCTATTTCAGTTTATTAGACAATTCTGTCATCCAAATAATGTTAATTAGAATTAATTATGTTGTTGAAATTCCGAGTTTGAAAAAAATGGATAACCGGAAGTGCGTTTACATCCCACTTTTTACTAAATGATTTTTTTTTCACTTTGTGCGATTTTCTCAAAAATGTCTCCGATGATTTTCTTGAAACTTCGTATATAAAACTAAACACACAAAGATCTACAACTTCTATTTAAAACATTTCTCTGGTAAAATTCATTTAAGGGCACTTTTTGAGGAGGGGTGGGGTTATGTTTTTCTCAATAGTGGTATCATAGTTGATTACACAATTCTATCATCCAAACAAAATTAATTAGAAATAAATAGATGGCCAAAATTTCGAGTTTCAAGAAAATTAGTAAACCGGAAGTGCGCTTTTACTGGACAGTTTTTCGACGAATTTCATTAAAGTTGGTTTACTAACTATAAAATTTGTCAATTATATAATTTTGAGAACTGGAGTAAGAGAAAGTAATGCGATTGTTTCACACTAGATTTTTTTTAATAGATATTATGTTTTATTTTTTTAATAGATTTTTTTTTATATTAAAGTTTTTTATCTTTGTAGTAAACATTTTAGGTTTAAAAAAAAAACGTTGAGTAGTTTTTGAGAAAATTATTGAATTTCTGAGATTAGTATACGAAAGAGGTCAGTCAGTGTCCTGTCAGGTTACTTTGAACTATAAACTTCTGTTTTATAAATATTTGTATATCTGTATCTATTGCAATAAAAACCTTTTTTTTCTCTCTCTTTCAGTAGTATAATTTATTTCTAAAAAGTTTAAATTACGAAAATTATAAGAAGCACGTAATAAAAGTATTGAATATCTATAAAGAACAGATGAGCTTCTGTCGTGTTTTATAATGATTAGTAAACAAACTTTATTGCTAACACTTTACATTTGGTTAACGATGTAAATATAACAAAAGGGGGGGAAAAAAAGCAAACTCTTTTTACATTTCAGTAGAATGCAAATGCAAGTGCAAGTGAATTAAGATGCATCAAGATCTATTTTAATGAGAAAACTTTCCCCTTCTTGTAGATCTCTTTTGACTTGAAACTTTGATTAAGTAGAAACGATTAAAACTTATTTAAATACCCTCTCCCGGAGAAGTCTTCCAAACGTCATTATATTTTGGTTCAATAAAGGCTAGTATGCACTGGGGCACTTTGAATCGACTCATGTTGTGACTCTGAATCCGCGATTCATGTTTAGACTCTGCATGGTCTCAGCCCAGATTCAAGTGAATCGTGCGCACATCAAGATTCATTTGCGTCAGTCTTTGGCCAAACAATGGCGGAACAACTTGTCTTGGCGGCAATTTCCTTAGCCCTTTTTGGTTTAATTAATAAAAATAGTAGAACTTTAAAAAGAATACGGCCAAAACTATTATGGTGGGTCCGAAAATTATTTCATGAGGGGAATCAGTACGCGTGTGAACTTCTGGACACTTTAAAAATGGAAGACAGGATGGGATTTAGAAATTTCCCAACCGAATGTCGCCAACTAAATTTGAAATTATTTTGAACAAAGTTGGAGGCCAAATCTGAAGAAGAAATTTTTGATGCTATACTCTGCGAAAGACGGTCCCACAAAAACCGATTTCGAATGTAAGTCCTCAATAAAATTTAAAGATTGAGCATTGCTCCACAACATAATAAAACAAGGGGGTGGAGAAATTAATAAAAAACGATAAACAACAGTGGAAGATACGGGGAAAGTGCTCCTGCTCGGTTGCGATTCACGTCCACACTGAGACATGTTGCGCAACTTGTGTCAAAGAATCCTGTGTCGGACGGGGCGTAAAAAGAGTCGGAAATACTAACCCGCCGAACACCAGATTCATTGACTCAAGAGTCGATGCAGCCCGGACTCTGCCTAGACTGAAGCGGGGCTCACCTTAGACGCAAAGACTGGATTCAAAGAGTCCCAGTGCGTACTAGCCTTTAGAGAGATAAATAAACTTAATCGCCATATATATTGATGGCTAACATGGCCATCAAAGTAACTTGCCATGTAATCTGTATAAAATTTATGAAAAATTAAATTCAAACAGCTAAAATATCTTCTAGTTTGAGAATAACAGATTTTTGTAGTCAGTCTTGAAATCTTAGTTCATTTTGAGTTTCACGATAGAAGGTTTCATTTCGTTTATCGAAGATGGTGGGCGAATGCCCGAACGGACTACTATGACCACCGCCCCGGACAAAAAGACAAATTGCCGCCACTTAAGAATATATATATAGGATAAAGCTAGGAGATATGACGCACATTTCAAAGTTGTGCCCTGTATCAAAATATAGGAGATATATACAGTAATGCTTATAAAACATATGTCAACTACTATTATCTACAAAAAAATGTTACTTTTCAAAATAGACATTCTGATTTATTCCAGAAACAAAAATATAAATACACTAAATTTGGCTTCTATTGTGGTAGGATAGATGACGTACCATAGGTAGGAGACCTCTTCTCTGTGAAGGTAATGTGGTTGATCGACATGAAACTTCGTAAACACTATGTCTACGAGTCCAACTTTAATGACAGCAGGAAATCTTTTATTTCAATAGGAATTGATGTAGTAGATAAAAAAAAAAAAAAATTTACTAAGCGTTGTGAAAATTCAGGTATTCACCAGATATAGATGATGCGTATAAATGTTCGTAGAACACAGAAGAACACACAAAATAACTGAAGAATTTTGCAATACGTTCGCTTCTGATCTCTCTACTCCTTGACTAACTTCCATGACGCCTCGTGATGACAAACAAGAGAAGCAAAGCCTGCGTCTTCTATCCTCCCCTCCCCCCATCATCTCTCCTAGCTCTACCAATATATATATTTATATTTATATAAATTGAATTATTTGAGTTATTGAATGGAAAGAATTGTAAAGATCTATTTTATTATCATGTAACTGCTGGTAAATATAGATCCTTTTTGATAACGGAATATAATGGCTAGTAAACGGAAGTAGAATAGGAATTTTTTTATTATTTTTATATATGTTATATTATTTTTCAGTTTTAATTTTATGTCATCAAAAAACAGTATATAAAAAACAGAGCATGTTTTTGTTATTTTTTCTACAGTATAAATTTAAGATAGTTTGTTTAAATTTTGTGTCTATTCCAACTCGGACTGACGGATTTATCCCAGGTCCTATGATTGATTGATTAAATGTACTTATGTATATATTTCAATAAACTTATAAACTAAAAACAAACTAAACTATATGTATATATATATATATATATATATATATATTTAAGCAAGTCTATGCATGTTCAAATACAAGCTGAAGGTGCAAATGCTATTCGGTTCAGAAAAGTATATGCATGTTCAAATAAGTACAAGCATCGTCCTTTACAATAATCGTGTAAATATTTTTAACCTTTAGACAGACATAAACAATATAAATACGCTATGCACGGTAAAATTTTTAGCAAACGAAAAAATCGTTATTTGTGAAATTTAAGTATTTAACACATCAATATTTTTCTCACTTACAGTGAAAATACCTAATGTCCGGATTGCCCGCCCCAAGAGCAGGCGATGCTACAAATTGAAGTCTACCACAAACAAAAGCTTTGACTTTTCTCACAATGTTTAATCCAAACATTAATTGAACAAAGTTTCTTAATGCTGAAAGATTTCCATCTTTTCAAAAACTGGAACCGTTAGCAAATTAAAAAAAATATGGTGTGAAACACTCACATGACTTTCTTTTACTGTCGTTTTATAAAAGTAATAAATGTGTTTTTTTTTTAAATTTGGAAATTTTTGTTGAATTTTCCTAACATAAATATAACATTGGGTAAGGCGTACAAATGACGTACCCAGGTAAATAGCAGAAGTGATTACTACATTTTAGTGTCCTGAAAAGAGAGTGCTAATACATTTGAACCAATCACATATTATAACATATTGTAACGTTTTTCCCTTCAACTAGCTACTGCAACTAGTTTTAAGTAGATTCGTATAGATAAAATACTCTAAACTTCAATAAAGAAAACACCATTTATTGTTATACACAATAAATTACAAAATACAACACTTAATAATAATTACTTCACAGTTTAAACCACAAAAATTCACTTTGTTCACTTTTTATACACTTTCTACAAACGTACACTTTGTTTGTAAATTGAAAACTCTGTCAACTCGCTGTGGTCCCTCTATTTATATCGGTGGAGAATCTTCTCAATCCTTCCAGAAATAACTAGAGCGCGTCGCCAGCGCTTCCTAGCGGCCACTAAGAGAACTCAGAGGTTCCTACATCCTACTAGATGGCACCACTGGCTGCGTTACAATATTATGTAATTTAACGTCACAAATTCCGCAGACTTACCTAGAAATCAATATAATTTTGGGAAAAAATGTTCCAATTAAAAGTGATAGATTTATATCTGTGTTCAGAGTTAGCATTCTAATTTTGAAGATAATCATCATAGTAATCTTTCGAGAAAATTCCCAAAAAATAAAAATTACCTATTCTGTAAAGTCGCATTTACTATCGATTGCTTTTCATCAGCAATCTAAACAATACTTCTAACGCATAACGCTACTGATTGTCCGCAGAACATTAGAAAATGTTACAAATATGAGTAAAAAATGATAGAAGATATGTGAATGATGAAAATAAATTAATGATATACGAAGTTTAAAGAAAATTAGTAGAACCAGTTTTCAAGAAAATCGTAATCAAATGAGAAAATCATTTCAGTAAAATCAGATTTCTGGTTGATGGATTTTGGCCCGAAACTTTCGTGTCCAGATGTCGTGGTAGTAAATACCTAAAGGAACACCTAGTTTGAACTTGCTGCGATTTTTTCATTTCTGAGTTATTTATTCACGAAATGTCACCACACATATACACACACAGATCATCGCTAGAAACATTTTTTTCGTACTCAGTGGGTTTCAAAATATGTCAAAACATGTATCTATCAATATACGTATATAAAAATTCAGCATCCGTATGTTTGTGGCCGCAAAACTCGAAAAGTAGTCGATGAATTGACTTGAAATTTTTATTTCTATATAAGAGGTGTTTATATATACATTTACTCCGAAGTTCTCACGGAAACGGCAGAAATAGACAGACTCAGACGCGTTGCGATGGTGGCTCATTCTCTGAACCTCTTTCTCAACTACTTTATATGTACCTCTATTCCGAAGTTCCCACAGAAACGGGAAATTCCGAGCTAAAATCCGTTCAAACGTCCATATTGCGTTAGCACTTGCTTCTTCAGGTATTGCTGCTACGTTGATGGAAGGAGGTAGAACAGCGTATTCAGCTCTTAAACTGTCATGACTTAAACATGCAATTCACAGAAAACCCAACATGTAACATTTCTAAAACATCAGGAATGGGAAAGGTTCTTCGGGCGTGCAAAATCATTGTATGGGATGAGTGTACAATGGCTCATAAGAAGTCATTGGAAGCATTAGACCATACATTGAAAGACTTGCGAAATAATCAGGTTCCATTTGGTGGAGCATTGGTGTTACTATCCGGTGACTTCAGGCAAACGCTTCCAGTGATACCTCGCTCAACACCAGCTGATGAATTGCATGCCTGCTTGAAATATTCAACTCTTTGGAGCACAGTAAAAAAAATTCATTTAACAACGAATATGAGAGTTCAACTTCAAAACGATCCAACAGCTGCCATATTTTCAAGACAATTACTCGAACTCGGTAACGGCACTGCTCCTACAAATCCGGAAACGGGAAAAATCACCTTCCCATCTAATTTCTGCAACATTGTATATTCAAAAGAAGAATTAGTAGACTGGGTATTCCAAAAGATCGAAACAAATTATCAAAATCACGCATGGTTAAGCCTAAAAATCAGACTGAGCCACAGCGAAGCGTGGTCAGGTTAGCTAGTTCTTAATAAAACTCCATTTCGAAAATTTGACACTCTCGCAATTCTTCTTCCTCTTTTATACACAAAGCAAAAAAAAATCTGCTAAATTTAATAAAACCACTTCTTTGACGGTGAAAGACTGAAAAAAAACAATGCAGTAAATACTCACTTGCATCCAACCGTGTTTTTTCAAAATCAGAATTTTGGCAAAATATTCCAAATTAATATTATTTAGATGAATGATTCATACCTATATAATAAATTAAATTTTGAGTGATATATCGTAAGGCGGCTACTAGAGACGGAGAGAAAATCTTAAAGCTACTTTTCATTGGAACCGATATCAAAAAGGTTAATCTAATCTATTTTTTACTTTCTCTTACTCCAAGAGGAAGTATTGTAATCGTGTCAAATTTTCGATACCGAGTTTTCACCGGAAATATCCTTTTTGAAGTCCCCTGAGTCCAAAAAAAAGTGGTTTTTAGCAAATGGTCTGTGTGTGTGTGTGTGTGTCAGAGTGTGTGTATGTGAACAGCATAGCTCACAAACGAAAAACCGTAGAAAGTTGAAACTTGATATTCCGTTTAGCTATCAGTGGGTCATCTGTCAAAATTCCTCAACCGGAAGTACCACTTTAAAGTGCTATCATATAGTTGATTATACAATTCTATCATCCAAACAAAATTAATTAGAAATAAATGGTTGGCCAAAATCCCGAGTTTCAAGGAAATTAGTAAACCGGAAGTCCGCTTTTACTTAACGGTTTTTCCATTTTTCGTCGTATTTGAATTAATTTGGTACACAAGCTATAAAATTTGTCAATTATAATTTTGAGAACTGGAGTAAGAGAAAGTTGTGTGAGTGGTTCACACCAGATTTTTTTTTATAATAAAAAGTTTAAAACTTAGAATGTTACTTGTATAAATATATGACTTAAGTGCACATTGTATAATCGGCAGATTATAATGCAGTGAATACGGTTGGTAATCTGAATTCCAACCTGCCTGCCTTACCTCATGTTTCCAATACTTTTTTGAGCACTATTTAAAGTTCCAATTATCAATGTTATTTTTGTTTCCATGACTCGTAACTTCAGCAATTTTTTTTTATAAAAATCGTATATTTCTGCTTTTTGCGCAGCTATTTTTCTCACTTTTTCCACAAGGATGTTTTATTATATTTATTATTTTTTTCTGTATTGTACTGAGATAATTTTCTGTATTGTTCAAGCAGGAGGAAGGCAATGAGTGTAAAACTCTTGATGTAATAAATATATATTCATTCATAATTAATTACATTAACAGTTTATAGGAAACATAACCCCTATTTTTTCTCTCTTTCCCGAAAGACGTTTAAAATGAATTTTCCCAGAAAAATGTATCAAATAAAAAGTTTTAGCTCTTATACTGAAAAGTTCTCAGCCTAGCCCATAGATAGTGCTCCTACAAATGAAATTACTGTTTTGTTATGTTGGCACACTTGTTGCAAAAGTAAATACCAAATGTGAATTTGATCAGACAAATAGTTCGTTTTATATGACTGTTTAAAGTAAGCGTGTTCCCTGTTTTTGACAAAAATGAATAAACTTGAATTACCGTTCCATAAAATTCTTCGTTTTTAATGGTTTATCGCCAACAGAAATTCATCCAAAGTTGGGGTGAAAGTGTATAAGGAGTCTGCACTTCGTTATCAACAGTAAAAAAATGGGCAGCTGAGTTTAATCGTAGACGTATATCGATTGAAGATGATCCACACGAAGGACGGCCAAAAACTGCAACTACCGAAGAAAATATCGAGAAGATACACAATTTGGTTCTAGATGATCGACGATTAAAGGTGTTTGAGATTGCTAAGGCTGAAGGCATCTCAGAAGACAGGTACAGCACATTTCATACGAAGAACTCAGTATGAGAAAGCTTTGTGATAGGTGCCGCATTTGTTAAATGCTGATCACAATCAAATGAGGAATCGAGTTTCTCAGCAACGTTTGTGCCGTTTTAAGAAGAATCCAACCGATTTTCTGTGTCGATTTGTTACAATGGATGAAACGTGGATTCACCACTTTATACCTCAGTCAAAACAACAGTCCAAGCAGTGGGTAGAAGCCGGTTAAGGCTCTGCACCAAAGAAAGCAAAGACAATTGCATCGGCTGGGAAGGCTTATATCGGTTCTTTGGTTTATAGCCCTGGTTTTGGCCAGGGATTCCTTTAATTGACTACTTGTCAATGGGTCAAACAATTAATGGGGAATACTACACACATCTTCTTGACCAGCTAAATGAAAAAATTGGAGAGAAAAGACCTTGTTGGCAAAAGAAAAAAAATTCTCTTTCACCAGGGCAATATGCACCCGCCCACAAAAGCGCTTTAGCAATGGGAAAATTGAGGGATTTGAAGTATGAATTGTTAGAACATTCCTTCCTTTCGCCAGATTTGGCTCCCTCTTACTTTCATTTATTCCTAAACCTTAAGAAATTTGTAGCTGGAAAACGTCTTGGGTCAAATAAAATGGTATAGCAGCGGTAAATGGATATTTTGAAACCTTCCAGAATCCGCACTTCAGGGTCGAAATTGGTTATGGAGAAAGCGCATTGAACTAAAAGGAGACTATATTAAGAAATAAATGCATTTAAAAAAAAAAAAACTCATTTTCACTACTAGGCCGAGAACTTTTCATCTTGCCCTTATATGCAAGTAGTTTAATACACATTCCGTTTGGGTATTCATCATGGGGACCTGACAGGAAGTTAACTGTCAAAAATCCATCAACCGGAAGTGTGCGACTTTACTGAATGCATTTTTTCCAGTTGTTTGCGATTTTCTTCAAAACGGCTACAAAGACTTTCTTTTAACTTAGCGTATCAACATATTAAGAGCTACAACATTGATTTGAATCATTTCTCTGGGTAAATTCATTTAAGGGAGTTTTTGTTGGAGTAGTGGGGATAACTCTTCAAATTCTATTTTAGTTTATTATAAAATTTCTTCAATTAATGATGTTGGCAAAATTCAAAGTTTGTAAAATATCAATTGGCCGGAAGTGTGTTTTTTTTAGTGAACATTTTTTACTTTCTCTAACTCCTAGTAAGAGGAAGTATTGTAATCGTGTCGAATTTTCGATATCGAGTTTTCACAGGAAATATCCGTCTTGAGGTCCCCTGAGTACAAAAAAGTGTTTTTAGCAAATGGTCTGTGTGTGTGTGTGTATGTGTGTGTGTGTGTGTGCGCGCGCGCGCGGGGGTGTATGTATGTGAACAACATAGCTCATAAACGAAAAACCGTAGGAAGTTGAAACTTGATATTCCGTTTAAGTCTCGCCAAGGGATCTGTCAGTGTGTTACCTGCCAAAATTCCTATAGCGGAAGTACCATTTTAGTCGTTGCTTTTTTTTTACTTTTTTGCGATTTTCTCAAAAATGGCTCCGTCGATTTTCTTCAAACTTAATATATCAACTACACTTAAATAGAGCTATAGCTTTAATTTGAAACATTTCTCCGAGAAAATTCATTAAGGGCACTTTTGGAGAGGGGTGGGGTTAGGTTTTTATCTAAAGTGCTATTTCAGTTCATTAGAGAATTCTATCATCTAAATAATGTTAATTAGAATTAAAATATGTTGTTGAAATTCCGAGTTTGAAAAAAATTGGATAACCGGAAGTGCGTTTACTTTACCACTTTACTAAATGTTTTTTTCATTTTTTCGCGATATTCTCCAAAAATGGCTCAGACGATTTTCTTGAAACTACGTATGTACACTAAACATACATAGATCTACAACTTTATTATAACATATACCTGGCAAAATTCATTTAAGGGCACTTTTAGGGGGAGGGGTGGGGGGTTATGTTTTTCACTAAAGTGCTATCGCAAAGTTTATTATATACAATTCTATCAACCAAACAAAATTAATTAGAAATAAATATGTGGCCAAAATTCCGAGCTTCAAGAAAACTTGTAAACCGGAAGTGCACTTTAACTGAACAGTTTTCGAAGAATTTCATTAAATTTGGGTACGCAAACTATACAAAATTTGTCTGTTACAATTTTCAGAATTGAAGTAAGAGAAAGTTGTGTAAGTGTTTCACACAAGATTTTTCTTGTTTTATGGAGACACTTATCAGATCTAGGTTTCACTTTTCGATACGTTGATAACCACTCTCTTTGCCTCGTCCGGCACGCACTCAATAATTAACATATTTCTGACGATCTCTAATATGACAATTACCCCCTCTGTCAACTTTCATAGAGACCGTTCGATTTTTTTTTTTTTTTTTTTTTTAACAATTCTTTTTTATAAGGAATTTTTCATAAAGTGGACATTCTAAGCACCAAATTTATTTACAATTTAGTTATAAGAAATTTTTTTCGCACAATTTGTAAGATATCACACGAAATATATACTTAAACTTGATTTATTATTTTTAGATTCAGCTGATTTATGTTAAGTGGAATGCAATAGAATTTTACCAGTTTATTGTTATCAGCTGATAACAGTACTATAAACAATTTTTTGTTTGTTTTTCGTATAGAACTGACCTTCAATGTAAATAAAATAGAAATTAATAGAAATGATTATTTTACTTTATCCGGATTATTTTTTTTTTACATATTTTATAATCAATAGACTTGAAATCTCTCACATATGTTCTACAAACTTTCTACTTTCCCTGACTATAGTAAGAGGAAGTATTGAGGTCTAGTGAAAATTTTCGAATTGAGTATTCATATGAAATAAAAATACACGTTTTGTAGTCTCCAGAAAAGTATTTTTTTTTATTTTTTTTAGTATGTTATGTGTGAGTGGTTTATTATAAATGAGGAATATGAGATCGAAACAACTCACACAAAAAAAATCTGGTGTGATACATTAACACTACTTTCTCTTACTGTAAGTTAATCATCATCATCAATGGCGCTACAGTCTATTGGTGGGCCATGGCCTCCTACTGCAGAAGTTTCCGCCAGTTTTCCCAGTTCTGTGGACTGCCTTCCAGTTGCTCATACTAAGAATGGCTGCGGCATCCTTTTTTTACACCCTCTGACCATTTCAGCTTCGATCGTCATGTTCGTCTCTTGCCGCTTCAATCTTTTTTTGCTATTCGGCTATCTTCCATTCTCGCAAGATGTCCAGCCCAACGCAACCTTCCTACCTCCTTCCTACAAACTTTACCAAATCTGGCTTCCTGTACAGACTCTTTATTACCTGGTTTTTCCTTCTTCTCCAAGTATTGCCCTCTTGGACCGTTCCATAGATCTTACGAAGGACTTATCGCTCGAAGACCAGTAAGTTTTCATCATTTTTGGAGAAGCTCAAGATTTCCGAACCCTAAGTCACGACCGGTCGGATTTGTATGTTGTAGAGAGAGAGTGACCCTGGTGCTTCTAGTTATTGGGTTCTCCTCACGTCATTAATTTCGCTAAATAGCGATCCTAAGTATACGAAGCTCTTTCTTCTTCTTCTTCTTCTTCCATTGGCTCTACGGTCCTTGAAGAACCTTGGCCTTCGCCAGAAGAATTTGCTGCCAGGCGTCTCTATCATCCACTTTCCTTCTTCATTGCCTTACCTACATCTTCCCCAGATCCTCTTCTAGCCATTTTACACGGGGCCTGCCCCGCGGTCTTTTCCCTCCGGGATGCCCTTCATAGAGCCTCTTTGCCCCCGGACTGGCATCCATCCTGTGCAGATGCCCCAACCAGTGCAGTCTGCCTGTCTTTGCTGTGGCCACAAGATCATCCTCCCTGTAAAGCCCTCTTAGTTCCTTATTCCTCCTTATTCGGTATACTCCATTTTCTTGGATAGGCCCATATATCGTCCGTAACACCTTCCTTTCCCAGGTATTTAATTTTCTTTCATCCGCCTTCCTTAGAGTCCAGGTTTCGGGACCATACAAAGCTACTGTTCTGAGGATCGTCCTATAAATGGTGACTTTAGCCTGCCTTGATATGCATTTATCACGGAGTGTCGGCAACAAGGCTGCATAACATACGAAGCTCTTTACTTTTCCAAATTTGCATTGGCCCAAAGAGATTTCTGAAAAGTGGCCACCTTCAGTGCACATATGTTTGGTTTTGGATAGATTTATCCTTTAAACCCATCTTTTCTGCTGCAGTCTTTAGTTTGAAGAAACCTTCTTCCAGTGCTTTCCGGGATCTAGCAATAATGTCTATATCGTCTAATGTAAGTTATTAGGATTAGAAAATTCTAATTTTCTTTAAACTTGAATTTTTTTTTTTTTTTTTTTTTAAGAACTACAACATAAATATAGAAAGGTGGCGAGGGTTGGTTATTTTCTCCATAAAAACATCGACAAATTTAAATTTGTTATACTAACTATAAAATTTGTCAATAACAATTTTGTAAACTGCAGTAGGAGAAAGTTGTGTGAGTGTTTCACACCAGATTTTTTTCTTTCCAAAATCTTTCTTCTTCCTGAGCCTTTTTATTTATATTTAGAGGCCAAATTCTGCCTCTTTACATTCACCTAAAAAAATATTTGTTTTTCTATTTTCCCTCCTAACAGATGGTTTCTAGTCTTTGAAATTACCATTTTAGTCAATAATCTTTTCTATTATATCACTCAAATATTAAAACTGAGATCTTTTATAATTTTAAATGAATTCGGGTATTTTCATTTCATTTTATTGAATCATTTATACTATTGTATTTATGTATAGTAACTATTTCTCTGTAACTGCTCTGTCTCTTTAATTGGTTGTAACATGTAAATGCTGTTTCGTTTTCTATACCAAACCCATGTAACATGTAACTTTTTTTGCATAAATACATTATTCTTATTATTATTAATTAGTCTTTCAAATTACAGACCCTAGCCTGCCTTTCCAAACAACCTTTCAGGGGGAAAGATGGCCTTCATATCTTCCCAACAATGAAAAGGGCCACTTTTTAAAGGGCATCCGATGGAGCTGCATCCGGACAGGTTCTCTCATTACAGACAACACTGTCCATCACCGCTATAGAGAGTAGTAGAGGCTACTAGGAAAAGAAAAATCTAAGAACAGCACAAGCTGGACTCGAACCCGGGACCTCCGCGTGGGAGTCCAGTGCGCTAACCACTTAGCTATTCCCTTCCCTTATTATCATCTGTTGGGTAAAGTAAAATCTTTCAATTACTATAGAGATTAGATTTATTTTAATTTAGAAAAACAATATTGAACTGTGAATCACCACATATTAAAAAAAATAAAAGGCAATGAATCATTTAACTTATCTAATAATTATATTATTACCATGGTATTTATGATTTAAATGATCTCAGTAGTATCTTACCCAAAATGTGGTAAAGATGTCTGATTTTCATCAATATTTGTTTAAATATGGACAAAAAAAAAAAGAAGAATGTTTGTAATATATTATTAACATGTTTATTTGGACTTTTAAAAAAAACTATTTCGTTGAAAATATAATAAAAATGATCAATAAAATAATTTTATACAACCACCAGATTATTTACTTAATGATTACTAACTCTCAATTAAGTTTAATATCAATTGAAAGATATTAATCAATATTTTTTGTTCCCCATAAATATTCCGCCCCTAATATGTTTATTAATAAAAGAATAAAAAGTAAATTACAAATCTGCATTTGGATACTTTATTTTGCAAATAGAATAATACTTAATAAAAAAAATTAATAATGCTTTTTATTGTTTAAGATGGTATTTTAAAATATTGTTCTCTTTTTCTTAAATGATTTTTTTTTTTCCTAAAATTATAAATTATTTAATGTTTCGCCATCAAAATAATATCATTGGAAACGATTGTATTAAGATTGTTTACATATTACGCTTCATAAGAAATACTTAAGTGTTTATTTAACATATGGTACGTTTGTAAAAGTAGATTTATTGAATATAACAAAGACTTAGATTAGAAAATTGTTCAATAAATTTGAAGAAGAAATAGGCAGCAATTTTAATAATATATGAATTTTACTAAAAAATAATAATAAACTGAAATATATAATTGCAAAGATATGTGCAATCAGTGGGTAAACAAAGTCTATTTACCAAAAGAGTAAATGATATTACTATTAGGAACTAAGAGTTAATAAAAACTTATTAGACATAATAAATGTGATGGATGAAAATCCCATAGGTGTTGATTTATATTTGACAACAATCAAAACAGATAATGAAGGTACCATATGGGAGTGACTCCCCCCACGTGTTCCTTCATTGGCGCCTCGTTTTAAAAGTGGCAATCTATCGATCCAATATGGCGTTTAGCAACGGTCATATTTAAAGATAAATGATAAAAACACATTAATGACATATTGTCATTATATAAGAAATATAACTATAGTAGACAATGAAATATATAAACCCACTACCGGTATGTTTACATTATGATATTGATAAGAGGAAGTCAGGGCAAGCATATGGAATCTAACCTGTATCTCACCTTCTGTATGATGTAACAACGGGAGTTGTATGCTGTACAAATGTAAGTACCGTCGGCGTCCAAGCAGGCGGTAAGTGGATCGTGTAAATGGTGCCGAATGGCCGAATGAGCTTTATTACGCTGGGGCATCTGGTAGTCATGCCCATACGATATCCCGAGACCTGTTGAGTCCTGGGATACCAGCTGCTACTGACACCGCCAACTCCCCACCGCCGCGCAAGCGCCTATAACAACCGCCCACAACTTATTTCTCAAATCAAATTTCGTTCCGCCACCCGCAACTATCTATACATTATCTGTATATATATATATGTTACGAATGATAGCGCTTAATAAATCATTTCATTCAACAAATAGAAAAGTAGTAACAATAAATTATTTTTCAAGTAACAACTTTGAATGAAGTGAAATAAAATAAATTATTTTGAAAATAGTATCATTCTTGTGTTAGTATTAAAAGTAAAAAATTTTGTTCCATTAGAGCTTAAAAATAAACAGCGTTGATGGAGAATGTGTTATTTATAATTAAATAATTAAGCTTCTTTTTTTAGAAGTAAGGCTATTCAACAATCACCACTGATTGTCACATTTCAATCGCATACCGTTGGATCAGTTGGAAGATACAAATTTATAATTTGGATGATTAATATTATTTCGCCTTAAGAGGCGACTCTACCTAGAAGAAGCCTATTCTACTAATATGGGCGAAACGTCGGTTTATAGCAGAGCACTGACGCGGACTCAACCCGAAGATTTAAGTTTTATAATCCACATTTGATTTTTTTTTATAAAGAGGCAGGCCCTACAACTGAGCCAGTTATCCTCCTTCATTCTTCCCTCTGGCAAGAAGGTTCAGCAAGCATGAGGAGAAACTTGGTTTCCTCATTCCCATAACCTCGCTAGTTTTTTTTTTTTTTTTTTTTTAGGGTTCGTGCACTGCGACCGTCTAATGCGCTCCCGCTGGTATCATAGATGAGCATGCTCATCTACAGCACTCCCTCCAAATTGAGCTCCCTAAGGAAACCCAGAATCTTGGAGGGTTCTAGGGAGGGTATTTCCCCCTCCCCCACCTAGTAACAACCCACCTATTAAATCTTCTTTGGAGAATAGCCTCGCAGTCCGTGAGAAAATATATTGGAGTTTCCTCCATCTCCCCATAGAATCTGCATGTGCCATCATCTTCTAGACCCAGCTTCCTCAGTTGTTCCCTGAGTCTGTAGTGCTCCGTGAGAAAGCCGTTAAGAATACGGATCTTATTCTTACTCAGACTGATGTACGCCTTCGATCTTTCCAGGTTATAATCTCCCAGACAGGCCTTGACCTGCCCAGTCCTGGGAGATGTTCCAGAGGCAAGCTCTTTTCTCCACCTCTTCTTTCTTATGTTCCTCTGAAAAAACTGGTCGCTGACTCCGCAAAAGGGCTCAGGCCCCAAGAGAGGAGATGCAGCGCCTTCCTTTGCCAGGGTGTCGGCCATATCGTAGCCTTCCACGCCAACATGTCCAAACACCCAGAATAGGGTAACAATCTCGCTACCAATGCCAATACTTTTCTACTAGACTACTTTTCTTTGAAACAATATATAGCATTGACAGCAGTTCGGAACAAAGATCATTTCACACTGACTTGTAATTGTTAGAGCCATATTCGCTACCTTTTTTTGTAGAATTATTAAGACAGGGCGAAGAAGGAGGAAGAACATAATCTTCGGTGAAGATCAAAAGTTAAAGTCAAAAACAACGTACCTCAAAGAAAGGCGGAATGAAATTTTGAGAGTACTTTCTTTCTGCCGCACTATTCTTCTTTCTCTCTCAACTTCTCCATCTTGTTCAGTCGATCAAGCTAGAAACAATAGTCATGTGTAAGCAACCAATATATAAGACCGAAATATATAGAAGCGAGTTGTGTGAAAACAGCGACTACCCAGAATTGGTAACCATTCAGTGAGTGAGTCATTATGACAGATCCTAGAGAACAGATGCTTTCTCTTTCTCTTAGTAAGAGGAAGCATTGCGACCGTACCCAATGTTCGAAATGGAATTTTTACAGGAAATACATGTTTTGAAGTCCTCCGAGCTACAGGATGGTACTTATACAGAATATAAAGTGAACTTCCGGCAATTTGTTGTTTTTGGGATTTTATTTGATACAACATATACACATACATATATATACAACAACACATCTCCAAAATTCCGCCCGCTGTTTGGTACCAAGCCGGGAGGTTTGCAGACGGGGGGTAACAGCCCATTGGATCGGTCCCACTGAGAACCAGGCCGAAATCAGTGAGAGGGCTTCCCTTCGTCACCCTTCGGAGGGTGATTTTTTTCAATCGACCCTACTCGTGGGAACCTAATGTGTGAACCATCAATTAAATTTACAAATATTTTATTCGGCAACACGATCAATAGCGCGGACATGGAATCAACTAATGTACAAAATAATCCTTATAACCCCTCTTCTCCGCCGAGAAAGACGGCCAGGGGAGGCAACTTAGAGAGAAAACTTGAGAAGAAAGTGGAATACTGTTCCTGAACTTAGAAGAAGATAACTGGGCACTTTTTTTTTTAATAAAGAAGAAGGAAGGAAGCTTCAGTAATATGTGTTCCTTCAAGTAGCATAAAATAATAAAAATTATTCTCGGAAGAGCGAAAAGCATAAAAAAAGCAAGGAGATGGCTATATATCCACTGAAGCTGAAAAACGTGCACAGACCAAGGTTTTGTTAGATATAACTAAGTTAGGAGAGACTGAGGTGAGTGTGAGTCCTCACAAAAGGCTACACAGTTCCCAAGGAGCCATCACATACAGAGACTGCCTTAACAGCTCCTTAGAGGATATTAAGGAGGGTCTTGCCGAAGAGCGTGTTTTGGTTGTATGAAAAATTAAGAGACTCCAAGGTGAAGCACTAAGATACTGCCTCCCTCGTTATTGACAGACCAAAGCCCTCCTGCAAAGATTGAGGCGGCATTTTACAAGTTAAAAGTACGACCTTACATATCTTCTCCGTTGCGTTGTTATAACTGTCAATAGTTTGGACACTCTTCTCAGAGGTGTATAGCAGTGGTGCCGATATGAGTTTGTGAAAACCTGCCCATGAAGAAGAATGTGTCCCTCCCCCCGATGCCAAATAACTACCAATACCATACCATAATGCCCAATCATCAAAATGTCCCGTCATGGCCAAGAAGGAAATACAGAAAATTAAAATCCTTCAACAGCTACCTTATCAAGAAGCCCAGTCTATAGTAGAATCAAAATCTTACATCAAGTCGAGTGTCTCGTTTGCTGACAAAGTGACTAGAACACCGGTGTTTAATTCTCAAACTTAAAAAGTAGGCTCTTTCCCGTCCTTAAGGGAAAAAATAATTAAGGCGAGATCCCACAACTTAAAATTACTTTACAAAACTAGACTTAAGGCTAGTCACGCCATCTCTTCTACTAGAGGGGTGGAAACTAAAGTGGGATTCATCCCACCCAAACTGAAACTAAGGTAGTGTCCATTCCATCCAATACTACCACAACCTCTTTCGAGAAGATATAGCAGGTGGTAAACCCCCCTCACTGATCCTTAAGGAGGAAAGAAACGAAAAAAGAAATATCAATGCTACCACAGCCCATCGCGATACAAGACACAAAATTGAGAGACCTTTAAGAGGGCATCGGCCCCTACTCATAATTATAAACTCCGTTCCCCTCGTAATTAGTAGTAATTAATGGGAACGGGTATGGATGCTTCTGAGTCGGAGAGTGGGCAGATTCAAAAAAGAAAATGTAGGCCGAAAGGAATAGCGCGCCAATAAAATAAAGCATCGACCGATTAGTTTAAATTATGTTAATTTCATATTATATGTACATAGTATGTGGATAGTAATGTACGTTCCTAGTAATGTTTATTTTGTAAATAATGCTATTGTAGATATTGGTGAACCTGTAAATTGCACTGCATATATGCTTGCATATGGAATAATTTATTTGTTAATATTTAAATATTTATCTGTAAATAATTCCTTCTATATAATTAATTATCTCATTCTATTATTATATCAAAGTTCCTGCAGAAGTGGTTACTTTAAATTGTCAAAATGTTTGAGTCCATTATCCAATGTAATATGAGGGGCTTCATAAACAATTTGGAGGGGCTGCGCCGAATTTCAGCACGGCGTTGCCCCTTCTGCATTGCTATTCAAGAAACAAGGTTACGCCCAGGGCAATCTACTCGGATTCCTGGATATATTGCACACACTATGGAGGTGCAGTCAACCTCCCGGTGGAAGGGCGCATGGAGAAGCGACACCGCTGCAGTCACTTTAATAAGTATTTATCTACCTGACAACTATTGGCTAGGACTGATCTGGAGGATCTGCTCTCACAGCTGCCCGCACCGGTGCTACTAATGGGAGATTTTAACTCCCATAACAACTGTGGGGGTTCAGCCGCAAATGATATGGGAGGCAGAACTCTTGAGAAGATAATCGATAATAATAATTTAATAATTCTCTACAACGGTGCCGCAACACACTTTAATGCATACTCGGGTTCTTTTAGTGCAATTGCCCTAAGTATAGCATCTCCCACTATAGCAGTTCGTTTCGCATGGACCACACTAGAGGAATTATACCAAAGTGGCCAGGTCCAAATAATGGTAAAAAGCTTCATCTCCAGAACAAGTTTTACTACACCTGTGAGATGCGGCATCAGGAGGTCAAATTGGCCTGTTTACTCAGCCAGACTGATGACCCCAGTTTTTACAGGAGATGCCACCACGGATTTAAAGAATTTCACTGAAGCTCTGTTATACGATGCCGAGGGCCGGTCGAAGAGTCAAAAGAACTCCCGTCCCTGGTGGACCTCAGAGTCTAAAGCAGCCAATGCGGCGAAGAAGCGGGCATTCAATAGAAATTTAAATTTTTCACTAATTTAAATGTTCACATAAAAGAAAGTATTATCAAAAAATGACAGCATTAGTGGGACCAAAGAAATGAAAAATTGAAAGAGATTAAACGAATGCACTTGCTGAGAACTCCCCGCGGCGTGAATCTGTCATAATGACGAGGCTGAGGATTGGACATACTCGTTTGGCACATGGTCATCTTCTCATAGGGTCTAGAAACCGAGGTGCTCATGGTGTAGAGAAAGACTGACCTCTCTCAAATATTGGAAGGTTGCCAGGCATTGCGTCAAAATAGGGAACAAGCAGGAATATAGGAAACACTTCAACATGATTTAAGCGCAGTGTTGGAAGGATCGACCTATATTAAAGGCTATTTAGTTTTTTGAAAAGAATTGGATAATACTAAAAAGTCTAGGCTAGGCTTAGGTTAGATTTAATAAAAGGGGAGAGGTTTAATAAAAGGGGATGAATATTCTCCCCTCTGTATGAATGTAGTTTGCATGTACTTATTTGTATGCATATATTTATTAGTACGATCGTATTTATTAGTATTAGTGTATTTATTAGCGTAAATGACTGTGTGAATGAGTAAATAGTGTATGTATTTTAGATTTAATTCATTTTAAGGGGTTTAAGAACATTTATAAGAAGAAGTTTATACATTGGTGTATAAACTGAATTTGCTCTGTGCAAGTCTATGTTATCACACTGTCTGAAAAACGCATCCTGAAGATGGGCGAACGCCCGAAACCGGTCAAAGACCACAAAATGAAGCAGGCTACCACGGAAAATGTCTCTAATGCTTTCCAGCTCTGCGGAACCAACCACCACAACATTTATAAGAATACTACACCCAAAATAGGTTTAGGAAATTTTCAGGGAGACAAAATTTATGAAAGTATGTCCATAAGACGTAAATAGCCTTTAGAAGAGAAGGGAAGAAAGTATAAAATGAAAACGAGTTGAGTCCATCTGATCAAAACGTTCAATTCTTAGAAGATAAAAGTAAGTTTAAGTTTTATGAAAATATGAAAGAAAGTAAAATACAATAACAGCAGCGTAGGCAAGATAGACAAGAAACTCAATTAGAGTTTTGCCAATAAGAATACGTCGTCCAAATGATTCGTTAATAAAGGAGTGCACAACTAAGACCGCACTCCTCCTCGTCGATCGGTTCGATGACGTAAGAGGGGATGCGTGGAACTGTTTTCTAATCGGAAGCACCACTTACTTTGCTATAAGGTAGTTAAGTTGCCACAAGGTAGTGAAGAACAGTGCCATCACAGCTTTTGGAGAAAGTTTGAGAAAAAAACTGTGTGCGAGGCGCTAATGGACCATTGCTGTCAATGCGCTGAACAAAATACTCAGCTCGAGTGCCGCAATAAGAGAAAGGAAATATGAATCGGGAGTACTAATAACCACCGCAGTTGATCCCCCCCCCCCCAAATAATAATAATAATAATAATAGCTTTAATTAGTTCCATATAGAACAAAAGCTTTTTCAACGGAGGTAACTGAACTGTATTATTACATATGATTTTATTTTATTTATTTATTCTTACTTTCTCTTGTTGCTAGTAAGAGAAAACATTGCAATAAAGTTTAAATATCAAATGTTTTGAGTTACCGCTAAAGCGATTTACTCGAAAACGTCTTCAACGATTTTCATTAAACTTCGTGTACTAAAGATACTCATAATAAGAGCTATCACTTTTATTGGACACATTTTCCCGGAATAATGGGAAACAATAGCATTAAGCTTTGCTCTAAAGTACCACTTCAGGCCAATGTATGGTTCTAAAACTTATATATGTTATATACAAGTAGAAGCATTGCTAGAATATTCTGTTAAAACATACATACATACACACACACATCTGACTATTAGCTAATAACATTTTTGTTGTACTCTGGAGACCCCAAAATATGGATTTCACGATCGCAATACTTCGCCTTAATTTTTTTCCTACGCCATGACTTCGGCTATTCAGCGATTCCACGTCGCGCGGCCCAGAATAAAAAGGCTGCGCCGGCAACTGATATTAATTTAGGACCATTAAGACATTTATATACGTTAAGAGGGCACATGAGAACAATCTCGGACGGGAACAACTAGGCGCTAATACTTATATTATATACATTAGAAGCATTGCTAGCATATTCTGTTAACATACACACACACACATATACGAGTGTCGTATATACATACATACATGCCAAATTTGAAGAAAGTCGGTTAACCGGTAGTGCAACTTTACAGAATAAGGCTCTTGAGATTTTTGAAATTTTCTTGAAAACGACCATAGCGAAACTGTTGCCCAAACTCAAAATATAACTAAGGTCTTAAACTAAAAGAATTATAGAAAATTGATTATGCTGACACCTGTCTACGTACAATATAGTATTTATTTAAAAACTCTTATTCTCCAAATTCCAAACAGATACCAGAACTAGTTAATTGCAGTAACGATCTAACCATGTATTCAAACTTTACTTTCGGTCCTTATTATCGTTTAATTTTTAAATTCTGACCTTACAATACAGCCATACTTAACACTTGACCCACCTACCGTCTACACAACATTAATAGCATAACTACTACCGCACCTCAAGCAAATACTTCATTAAAAATAACTGTCCAAGGACACTATAACATTAACCCTCCAAATCCAATGCAGGCTTTTCATTTACAACAAAATGAAGACCTAAAACATATCTTCGTGGCATGCCCTACGTACCAACTTATTGAGGAAATATTACTGTATCAGCTACCAAAGAGAAGCTCAGCAACCAAAGAGAGCAAGAGAAGCTCAACCACTCTCTCGGATTGGAGTGGGAGAAGCTGTATAAATATAGCGACGGACAGTCCATAGAAAGACAGTTGAAATCAGTTCAGTACATCCAATCGCTACATGTCATTCTCATACCACTCTACCTAAAATATTCCTCTATTATAAAGTCCAGGCAGTCTGTGTCTATTTATTAATATATCAGTTAACCAGTGTTAACCAAGTCTTCTTCTTATATCATCAACCAGACCTAAATTCTCTTCACCTAACACATCCATTATATTATTAATAATACTTAAGGGATTTATAAAATTTATTAGTAAAGAAAAAGATAATACATTAATATTGAATAGTAATTAGTAGTAAAGAATGTATGAAGGTAAAAAAATTGTACCAGTGCAGCATTTTGGTCGACGAATTTTGTTTCTCTTCTCTTTGCTGAGCTTCTCTTTGGTTGCTGTTACATTACGAATTCAATAACGAAGAAAACTGGATGTTGCAAGCTGCTCAATCTAAAGGGCGAAAGTGCCTTAAAAGTAATTTGTATATACATGTTTAATGTGCTCAAATTAAGAGATCTCTTTTTTTAATGGCCTCTATTAATAATTAATAAAATAAGTTAAATTAATATTATAATATTTTATTACTTGCTTTTACTCCTAGTGTAAGAAAGAGGAAGAATTATAATCGTGTCAAATTTTCGATACCGAGTTTTCACTGCAAATGCACGTTTTTTAAGGTCTCCTGAGTCCAAAAAAGTGATTTTTAGAAAATAGTCTGTATGTGAGTATGTATGCAAATAGCATAGCTCAAATACGAAAAATTGCAGAAAGTTCAAAGTTCAAACTTGATATTCCGTTTAGGTACCATCATGGGACCTGACAATAAGTTATCTCCAAAATTCTTCAACCGGAAGTACCATATTTACTGAGAGTTTTTTTTTTTTAGTTCCTTGCAATTTTCTCAATAATGGCTCCAACGATTTTCTTTAAATTTGGTGTATCAATTACATATACTAAGAGCTATAATTTTTATTGGTACCATTTCTCTGGTAAAATTCATTTAAGGTGGCTTTTGGGGAAGTTAGGGTTATGTTTACTTATAAAGTGCTGTTTCAGTTGTGATGTGATGGCAAGAAGAAGAAAGAAGATATAATTTTTAAATAAATGTAAAAGTTGTAACTAGTGGTTGGAATTGGAAAAGGATCCAGCCAGCCGCTATATGCAGATCAAGAACCGCGGCAAAACCCTTTCAAACAGGAGTCAATATACAGTCAAGAGAACCGCCGCAGAACCCTTCGGTATTTCCTTCATACAAGGGTCAATGTACACTCAAGAGGCCACCTGGCCACCATCTGTTAACAAAGCGTCGCCATCCCGGCCAAAACAGCCTTTGTTAACTACCGACCTCCCCTAGGATCAATATACTACGAGAGATGTCTTAGTGTGGCACGTACTTACACATCAGCCGATGTGTGAGTGATGCAAGTATAAACGTCGCCCCACTGGAGTTCCAGATCAGTTATGTGCGAGTTTTCAATCAGTTAAGTTCGAGTTATCAATCAGTTAAGTTCCAGCACGAAGGAAGTTCACATCAGTTCCAGATCAGAAGTACCATCACACATCGCGAGCGCGTCCCTACTTAAGGTTTTAACACTACTTCTTTAATATTTTATATTCATTTCATAATTCTTATATTCATTTACAATTGTGCATCTTAGTTTTTCTATTTCAATACACTTTAAATTATTTGTTAAAATATAGTTCATTTTCATAAATCAGTAGTTCGTATTTCGAATATCAATTCTCTAATCTCTCTAACTAACAACACTTACTCCTCACTTCAACTTCCGGTATCCATAAAACGATACCAATACACAGTTTAATATAGAATTCTATTATCTAAATAATATTAATTAGAATTAAATATGTTGCCCAAATTCTGCGTTTGAAGAAAATCGAGTGATCGCGTTTTTCTGAACAGTTTATTCATTTTTCTATGTTTTTATTCACGGACTGATTTATTTAAATTTTTTACACTAACTATGAATACAGAGACCTATCACTTTTGTTTGGGAACTTTTTTCTGAGAAAATTCATTTAAAGAAGTTTTGAGTGGGAGGGGGAGTGTCATTTTATTAAATTTAGTTTCTCCAGTTAATTTTATGATTACTTAAAGTAGTTTTAAGTCCATTCACAATTTAATTTTTATTTCATAATTTCAATCTACATTTCCACATTCTATTTCTTTTTCTAACCAATAATCGGATTTATACAATGACGTTAGATTTTCGAACTCTATTATATAACGTTTCGATTTTCTTATACTTTATTTGTCAAATTGTTGCAACTACTGACCAACCGAAGATGTTGTTATAACAAGTTTTTTAAACTTCTCTTACTTTAACTGAGCCCTTGAAGATGGCAAACAGAGTTTGCCGAAACATCGGGTTTTAAATAAAAAAAACGCTTTAAAATTATTTGGTGCTTTTTCTGGAAAACTCCCTAGTAGATAAGCCAATAATCAGATACACGATGTTTATTTGTTTAATTGCACTAATAATTAGTTCGATTCCTTTGTTGAAGTTTGTTTGAAAAACTAGATTTCAGAATTAGCTCTTGCGTAGATTTTTTATTTTTGTAGATAAAATCTTTATAGAATTTATTTGAGAAATTGACAACTTTTTGTGGGTGTTTAACAATTTTTATTTTGCCCAAACTAGTATAAAAGGCCAAATTCAAAATGGCGGACTTACATTCGATCTTACATTTTAGTCTAATTCACTTTTGCCTTCTTTTTCAACTTTTTCTTTATAACTCACATTAATTAGAAATAACTTGATTTTTTTTATAATAATAATCTATTCGCACAATTTGATAATTTATAATATTTCTACGAAGGGAAAATCAGTAAAAAAAATTCTAAACTAGATTTTTCAAGGAAATAATTAGCTATAAATAATTAAAATAATTAACTAAATCACAGTGTAGAAATGAAGGTGTCAAATTGGGCGTGGTAAACATAATAATTCTAAATTACTGATTGGCATACACCCACATTATATACTTTCCCTTCTACACTGTGATTGGTAAATTATTTACAGCTAATTATTTCTTTTGAAAAAACTATTTAGAATTCTTTTTTACTAATTTTTCCCTCTGTAGGTTTTTTAATAATTTATCAAATTATGCAATAAAATTTTTTTTATATACAAAAAGCAAAAAATCAAGTTATTTCCAAAATAATATTTACTGTTTTATAAAATAATATTAGCTCTAAAGAATAAAAAAAACTCATAATTTTCAATTAATTGTTGAAAAAGAAGGCAAAAGAGAATTACGCTAAATTGCAAGATCGAATGTAAGTCCGCCATTTTATATTTGGCCGTTTATACTAGTGTGAAAGAAAATAAAATTGATGTTAAACACCCACAAAAATTTCTCCAAAGAATTCATAATATTCAGTAAAACATTTCTTAGTTCTAAAGTTTTTAGCTATTTATTATGTTTTCCTTAATTTTATATATGTGCGCAGATTAAAGATGGGAAACTACGCATGAGCAATTTCAATCAAAATCTAGTTAGTTGCAACAAGATCAAAAAACGAATCGTAATAATTATTTGGGCAATTAATCAAATAAATAATAATAACAATAACCATTATATATAAGAGTTCAAAAAACTAGAGACTATGTAACTATGTAAATTGGAGTAAGAGAAAGTCAAATTGGGGTAAGTGTTTAACTCTAGATTTTTTTTACTTTCTCTTACTCCTAGTAAGAGGAAGTATTGTAATCGTGTCAAATTTTCGATATCGAGTTTTCACCGGAAATATCCGTTTTGAGGTCCCCTGAGTCCAAAAAAGTGGTTTTTAGCAAATGGTCTCTGTATGTGTATATATGTATGCGAACAGCATAGCTCTAAAACAAATAACCGTAAAAAGTTGAAACTTGATATTCCGTTTAGGTATCACCATGGGATCTGACAGTACGTTATCTGTCAAAATTCCTCAACCGGAAGTACCACTTTACTAGTTGGATTTTTTTACTTTTTTACGATTATCTCAAAAATGGCTCCGACGATTTTCTTTGAACTTGAAACATCAACCACACATACAAAGAGCTACAACTTTTATTTGAAACATTTCTCCGGAAAAATGCATTAAAGGGCACTTTTGGGGGACGGGTGGAGTTAGGTTTCCAAGTAAAGTGCTATTTCAGTTTATTAGACAATTGTGTCATCTAAATAATGTTAATTAGAATAAAATATGTTTTTGAAATTCCGAATTTGAAAAAATCGGATAACCGGAAGTGCGTTGTTTACTTTATCACTTTACTAAATGATTTTTTTCACTTTTTCGCAATTTTCTCAAAAATGGCTTCGACGATTTTTTTTTTTAAACTTCGTATATAAACTGAACATGGAAATATCTACAACTTTTATTGAAAACATATCTCTTAGAAAATTCATTTAAGGGCACTTTTAGGAGAGGGGTGGGGTTATGTTTTTCTCTAAAGTGCTATCATAGTTGATTGTACAATTCTATCATCCAAAACAAAATTAATTAGAAATAAATAGATGGCTAAAATTCCGAGTTTCAAGAAAATTAGTAAACCGGAAGTACTCTTTTACTGAACAGTTTTTTTCAGTTTTCGACGAATTTCATTAAATTTGGTACACAAATTATAAAATTTGTCAATTATAATTTTGAGAAGTTGTGTGAGTGTTTCACACCAGATTTTTTTTTATAACTTTATATCAAAAATTAAATATCTAATTATAAATCAAAAGATTATATAATTTTTACTTTTCAAACATGATGTAGTAATTATTTTCTATATTATAAATTGTATGATGTATAACTTGTTTTCTTGGAATTATACTCCATTTGTAAAATTTTGTATGGGGCTTGACTCCACAGGCAATAAAAATAAAAAATTGAATAATGTATAGGTAGTTCTGGAATTTTTTGTCGTTAACTTTCAAATGTAATTTCGTTTATTCAATGTTGGCGCTGACTAATGGACTATAATGTAATCACACTTCTACTATCTGCCTGGGTTGGTGCCTTGTCCCCCACTACTTCTACATTTGATATTAGGACAGATGAGTAAAAATTTTAGGTGTAATAAAACAAATTTGTCATTTTGTACATCATCATCTGACTGGCGCTACAGCCCCACAAGTGAGCCTTGGCCTCCACGATTCTTTTTCTGGTTCCGTGATAACGATTTTTAAGGACTGTAGATTATCACAGCTACCCAGTCCAGCGGAGGGGCAGCCTCCTTAGAGCCTCTAGACCCTGAAGGTAGCCCTAAAATGTGTGTTCTATAGGTGTGCTTGTTCAGTGTAGATGTATGGTGTACTGTTCTGGTGAGTTATACGGTATACTGTACTCAGAAACCCGAGAGGCCGTAAAGCCCCAGTAACTGCGCATAACAGCCACCCCCTGCGGGTTCATTTTATACATAACGGTATTAAAACAGTTAGGGAAAGTTACTGAGAATGTTTCGTACCAGATTTTTCATTTTTGAGATATATTGTTCACAAACAACTCATACACCACCATTTGCTACAAATATTTTTACTTTCTCTTATTGTTTAGTAATAGGAAGTGTTGTAATCGTGTCAACTTTTCAATATTGACTTTTCACCGGAAATGTCCGTTTTGCAGTCCCCTGAGTCCAAAAAAGTGGTTTTTATCAATTGTCTGTTATTTGTGTGTGGATACTTCATTTAAGGTGGTATTCATTAGGGTAATTCATTTAAGGGTACTATTTGGGGAGGGGTGGGTTTAGATTATCCTGTAAAGTGCTATTTCAGTTTACTACACAATTCTATCATCTAAAAAAATATTAATTAGAATTAAATATGTTACCGGACATTCCGAGATTGAAGAATATCGGATGTCCAGAAGTGCGTTTTTACAGAAAAATATTTTTCAGTTTTTTACTATTTCCTCTAAAACGGCTCCAAGGATTTTCTTTAAACAAGAAATGTGAACTATACACAAAAAAAGCTTACAACTTTAATTTGAAACATTTCTTCTGATAAATTCATTTAAGGAGGCTTTTGGGGAAAGCGTGGGGTTATGTTTTCCTCTAAAGTGCTATCATAGTTGATTACCCACAAAAGTAAAGTAAAGTAATGCCTATTTTTTCAGGCAGGCTTAACGTCCAACTACCAAATTAGGTGTCGTGGACGGGGGCGGAAGCACCTACTTTACTATTAACATTTTTTAAACAAATATAAAATTTAGTTATACGCTGGACTCGAACTGGGGTCCTCCCACTTACAAGTCCATGCTCATAACCAATACACCAACACCCGCTCCTGATTACCCACAATTCTATCATCTAAACAAAATTAATAAGAAATAAATAGATTGCTAAAATTTCGAGTTTCAAGAAAATTAGTAAACCGGAAGTGCGCTTTTACTGGACAGTTTTTTACGCGATTATCTCAATAAACTCACAGATGAATTTTATTAAATTTTGGTATACTAACTATAAAAATTTGCCCGCAAGGAATATCTGTTGGATGCAGTTACTTGGGGGAATAGCGACCACAAGGGTTACCACAGCTTAGTATTCCATGCACTTCGTCAGAACAGGTCACAATACCAAGGGAGAAGGAAGGGATATTAGCTCAGTCAGTGGTAATGCGCCGGACTAGCAACGCGGAGGTCCCGGGTTCGAATCCAGCATACAGTCCTTAGATTTTCTCTTCCTAGGAGCCTCTACAACTCACTGTCCGATGATGGGCAGTGTTGTCTGTAGCTAGAGAAACTGCTTGGGGGGGCCGGCAATGCACTGAGAAGGCTCCGGGGGGAGCACAATAGATCTTTCAGGTCGCAGTGCAATAATCCCCTACAGCAGTCTACAATATTGTAAACTATAAAATTTGTGAGTTATAATTTTATAAACCGCATCAACAGAAAGTTATGTGAGTGTTTCACACCAGATTTTTATAAATAGAAACTCAAAACATTTCAGTAAGTTTAAATTTAGTTTAGGAATCACTATGAGCCTCTTCAAAATCCAACAGCCAAACTGCAGTTCATTGAATGTTTTTTTTTATTTTCGAGCTTTTCTATTCATACGTGTATGATCATAACTATTTTTTTTTTTTTTTAAATTTAAGGCGCTTCAACATCTATGGTCATTAGCGCCCGGAGTCTTCTCAGTGCACTTCTCTCGCTACAGACAACACTATCCATCACCGAACAGTGAGCTGTAGAGGCTCCTAGGAAGAAAAATCTAAGGGTAGCACTGGACTCGAACCCGGGACCTCCGCGTGGAAGTCCAACACGCTAACTACTTAGCTAATCCCTTCCCTGATCATAACCATTATTTAATAAATTCTTAAGGAAAAATAGATTTTTGTATGTTGTAATTTGGAGGATCTGGGACGTTAATTTTCTCTGTAGAATGTGATTTTAATAAGACATAAAGAATTATGATCGAAAAATAGGTAAATGAGATAAACTTACTGAGTATTCTTTTATTCTTCAGAAACTTCTCGAATACGGCGCAAAGTATTTTTTTTTTATTGCATATAATCCCATAAGGTCGGTTAAATGCTACTATTGTGGCAAATTAGGACATTTCAATCGGGCATGCCAACAACGTTCTGAAATACTGTGAATGCAGACGTACAAGAAGAACTCTCAACTAATGAGCAGAGTGAACAGTTGCTGTGGGAACTGTGGGATCAAAGAAGAAGAGAGATCGTCGAGGAAAGAGAGAGACAACGAAGAGGGAAGAAATGAAAGTAAGACAGCAATAGATTGGTGAACACACAGGCATCTTAGACGAGAAGAAAAGGTCTCTCATCCTGTAAGAATAGTAGAGAATATCACTTCCGCTATGGAAGGCTAATTAAAAGCGTAGCAAGGTTAGGTTTCCAAAAAAAAAGGAGCATGTAGGATGTATGATTATTTATGATAAGGCATATGATAATGAGTTATTATTAAAAATAACAAGATTTTGTAATGATAAGAGTAAGTGGAAAAATAAACAGAGAGTTACGTTCAGTAATTTTTCTATTTTTACATTCTCTTACTGCTAGTAAGAGGAAGTATTGTAATCGTGTCAAATTTTCGATTTTGAGTTTTACCGGAAATATCCGTTTTGTGGTCTAAAAGTGGTTTTTAGAAAATGGTCTGTGAGTGTGTGTGTGTGTGTGTGTGTATGAAAGAGAGAGAACAGCATTGCTCAAAAGAGAAAAATCGTAGAAAGTTCAAACTTCATATTCCGTTTAGGTATCACCATGGGATCCGACAGTAAGTTGTCTATCAAAATTCCTCAACCGGAAATACCACTTTACAGAATGGTTTTTTTTTTTCACTTTCTTGCGATTTTCTCAGTAATGGCTCCAACGATTTTCTTTAAACTTGGCACATCAACTACACTTACACAAACATCTACAACTTTTATTTAAAACATTTTTCCGGGAAAATCCATTTAAAGGCACTTTTGCGGGAGGAGGGGTGGGGTTAGGTTTCAATCTAAAGTAGTATTTCAGTTTTTTACACAATTCTATCATCTAAATACCAATTAATTAGAATTAATTGTATAGTAGAAATTCCAAATTTGAAGAAAATCGGATAACCGGAAGTGCGTTTTTTACTAGAAAGTATTTTACAATTTTCTGTTTATTTTCTCTAAAACGACTGCAACGATTTTCTTTAAATTAACTATGAACTTCTCATCTAAGTAGCTAGAACTTTTATTTAAAACATTTCTTTAGCTAAAGTCATTTAAGAGGACTTTTGGGAGAGGGGTGGGTTATGTTTTCCACTAAGTGCTATCTTAGCTGATTATATTTACAGTCCTACCATCAAAACAAAATTAATTAGAAATAAATAAATGCCAGAATTTCACCTTCACACATAAACGTACTACTTGCCCTAGGGAATATATAAATCAGACTGTATTTTCTTGCGTCGACACAGTACGATATCTTGGACTTTACATTGACAAAAGACTAACATGGAATCCGCACAAACTACAAGAACTAAAAAAATGTTACATATTAGCGCGACTTGACAGAAGATCAAAACTACCACTGAACAATAACAATCGATATATAATTACGGACTAGAAATATGGGATTCAGCCAAGAATTCTAATATCTATCGTCTCCAATCCTTACACTCCGTATTTCTTTTCGCCATATATCCAATACTCCATACTATGTCTCGAACAGAATCATTCATAACGTTCCTCAACATACCATTCATCAAGAACCTAATAACATCTCTGTACAAAAAATTTACTTTATCCTATCAGATAATCCCAATCCATCATCTTTGACACTTCCTGACAATCCTACTCGACGTCTGAGATGGCGCTGGCCGCGTGATTATCTTGGCAATGGAAAGCAGTAAGTAAATCATTTTAGGAGCGTCAACAATGGTGATGTCTCCCACCATGCCATTTATTTAGTCAGCTTATTTAGTTGTTGCAGGGGCTGTAGTTTATTTTAAAAACAAAAGTTTTAATTCTGATTAATATTATATCTATGGATGATAGAATCATACAATAAATTGAAACAGTACTTTTAGAGAAAAGCATAAACCCCAACTTCCCCTAAAAACTCCTTATTGAATTATTGTGCGGAGAAATGTTTAAAATAAAAGTTGTACTTCTTTGTATGGGAAGCTAAATCAAGTTTAAAGAAAATTGCTGGAGCCATTTTCAAGAAAAACTCAAAAAAGTGAAAAATCCATTCATTTAAGTGGTACTTCCGGTTGACCGATTTCTTCCAAAACCTTATTGTCAGGTACTTACTTGGTGGAACATAAACGAAATATGAAGTTTGAACTTCCTACGATTTTCCGTTTTTGAGTTGTGCTGACCCCCCTCCCCGCACACCAATTTCTAAAAACGACTTTTTCGGACTCTTACACAGTAGTAAGAGAAAGCAAAAAAAAAAACTCCAGGAGACTCTTTTCAAACCGTAGCTCTATTACACTTGAATCCCAATATAGGCTAACTCCAAACTTCGTACTCTTCAGGTACGATACAGTTACGCTATATAAGAAATCTGGTATGAAACACTCACACTACTTACTTTAATTACTACAATTTAATCAAGAAATTTTCTTTAAAATTGCAACGTTATAATGTTTAGTTGGACTGGCCATAAAAATGGTGGTGGGAGATTTTACTTGTATAATTGAGCGGCCTTATGTGGAGCATATTTGTGCTGTATATCAAAACCAACAAGCTTGCGAAAATTTAAATTTTAACTAACGACAGCCCCCCCCCATACCCCTCCAAAATCAATTTTTATAAGAAAAATGTTTCAAATAATTGGAATACGTTTCTATCTATGCAGCAAGCATTCCAAGTTTAAAGAAATTCGTTGTAACCGTTTTCGAGAAAATTCCAAAAAATTTAGAAAACCTACTCTGTACGATCGCACTTCCGGTTAATCAATTTTCTTCAAATTTGGAATTCTATTGATGCTTTTATTATGTATTAATATTATGTATGCTATGTATTGAGAAAACCAAATACTATATTGAAGTGGTACTTTAAAGCAGTGGTTCCCAACCTATGGTATGCATACCCCTTGGGGTATGCAAAAATTATTTTGATAATGGCGAAAAACTGCGAAAAAAAAACGGTTTATTTTATATACTTTCATTGGCAGGAAGCCATATTTCAATATTTAACGGTATATTTACAACAAATTTTATCTGTAAAAATATTTTTTTAATAAAATTAATAATGAGAACAATGTATTCTTGTATTAAAAAATTTAATTACATCTATCTTCCTTTGAACCTGATTTAAAAAAAAAATAGGCTCCATGAAACGAGCTCAAGGATCACATCAAAATTATTAAGAGCCACATTGGACCAACAAAATGAGTAACTATTATTTTAAAGTTGATGAAACGTAGTTTCATTAAAAGTTAATGTGGGTAATATTTTTTTTTTTAGTATTACTTCGTAAAAAAAAGAAGAAAAAACTGAAATAACTTGTAAAATAGAAAAAAAACCTATAAATGTTATTAGATTTGTTGTGGTTGAGTCCGCGGAACTGGAAAGCATCAGAGATATTTTCTGTATTTTCGAAGGAAAATATCTCTGATGCCATCTCTGATTCATTTGATCATTTAGCTATAATCAATTTTTTAATTTTTTGTTGTGGTGGTTGGTTTCGCAGATTACAACAAAGTTGACTCAAATTATGCCAATCACCTAAACACTAACAAACACAAACCCGATGACATCACGACCACGATGAAGCTCATACATTCTGGCCACAAAGGACCACGACTTCACATAATAGAACAACTCGAAATATATAAACACAAGACACAAAACTTAATAAACACAAAATTTGCCAGTGAACCATTATTCAAAACACTCTTCCCACAATAGCAACAGAAACGCAATTACCAGTGCAAACATTATACATGCACCAAATAGTTCTTACACAGATTTTAGTTTTAGGTTTACTTTTAAATCTGCTAGTTATATACATATATTTAAAAAAAAAAAAAACTGTGTGCGTATTTGGATGTGAATGTTGTGTAAAAAGGTGATATGTTGAGTGGAATGCATAATAAAAAACTTAATTATAAAAAACCATATTTAGGTATAAATGCTTGCAAGGATGTGAATGTTGTGTGAAAAAGTGAAATAATGAATAATTATATAAAACTGGAATGCATAATTATAAAAAACTTAATTATAAAAATCGCTTAATTGTAAATGATGTTAGTTTAAATCGTTATTTAATTTAATTTAAATTTATTTTATATATTCTATATTTTATTTTGGTTCGTTAATTGTAAAGTAAATCTCCCTTCAACAACAGAGTTTAAAAATTAGACCCCCCCGTGTTGTTTCCATTGTAAGGAAAATTTGCCCTTTAACAACCCAAACACGTGTTTTCCCACCCAGCTGACCATACCCCTTGACCTAGTTTAAGAGTTTAGTTTTAAATGCAGTTAAAAACACTAGTCAGTGTGTAAACTAAATTTGCTCTGTGCAAGTCTGTGATGTCACACTGTATGAAAAACGCATCCTGAAGATGGGCGAACGCCCGAAACCGGTCGATGACCACAAAATGAAGCATGGCTACCACGGAAAATGTCTCTGATTTTAATTTTTTTTTTTAGGGATAAATGTTGGATAAGGGAAAGGGGATACACATAATAAAAGGTCTAATCAAGGGTTTGGGAGAAAAAAAAGCTTGGGCTGCACTTCTCCCCCAGAACCCCCAAAAAATCAATTTTCCCAGGAAAATGTTTCAAATAAAGTGATAAATATTTATGTTGTATAGTAGACAAATTTTAAAGAAAATCATTGGAGCAATTTTGAGAAAACCGAGACAAACTGAAAAAAAAAAAAAAATTGTGTAAGTCAGATTTTCCGCTGATGGATCTTCTCCAAAATCTTCGCGTATGGTGCGGTGATAGATGATGAGGTGAGACTTTTCATTATTGAGATATTCTGTTAAAACACACACACACACACATATATATATATATATATTTAGTGACTTCCTGATCTTTTCGATAACACTATGTTGCGCCTCCAAAAGTAAAAATTCCATGTGAAATACACGACTTTCTACTGTCATTTGCGGTGATGGAATATCAAGTTTGAACTTCCTTGAAATTTGAACGATTGCAATGCTTCCTCTTATCTATAGGATAGTTCAAATTCTTACTCCAAAAGAGGAAGTAAAATGAGGTCCTTGTGTGAATGACTGATGTGGTGAAAAGGGTTGAATCCTATGCAAAATGGTTATTCGATTTACTAAAAGAAAGAATCAACATAGTGTATGTACATATAATAAAATTACCAAAATCTTCACTATGGAAAAACCATCTGAGGAATTGATAAAATTTAATCATATGTTATTCATTCAAGGATACCCCAAAATAAATAGAATCTAATATTTCTAGTAAAGGAGTTTTTGATAATTCATTTTTTCAAAAGGGAAGTGGATAAAAAATATTCTTAATTTAGATAAAAAAAAAAAAGGTGATAACTTTTTAAAATGATTATTGCATTTTTTTTCTTATATCATTCATTAGATTATAAATAATGATAAATATTTTTTGGGGGGAACAGAAGTTTCATTAATGAACGATAGTACTCTGTTAGTTCCAGTAACTACCGCAAAAAGAAGAGCGCTCTCTTGTTGATCAAGTGCTTGCATTAATAAAATATCAAGATTCTTAAATTAGCAAATACGCAAATTCATTTACAGATATTATATTCATAAACGATTACATTCTATGTACTTCTACCGATACTTAAGGGAACATCAATAGATCTTTTAGATCACAGGAGGATTTGGCTTTATAGCCACTCCCTACATAAATTAAATTAGCAAAATATTCAAACATTCAAGATTGCAGCATAAAACTCGCCTGAACTAAATATACGTCATAAATCATAGACAGCGTATATGTAAATACTTACAAAATTAATTTTCATATTCTCACATTGTACTAAAAATAAAAGGCAAAAATTTCTACATCCAAATTTGAAATAGAAATAAGTTTTTTATATTAAATATTTAATATTAAAATAAGTTCAGAATAGTAATTTGGTCTAGAAATTAAAGAATATTGGGACGATGATAGCTTTTTTTTTAAAGAATCCTAAGATTTGCTTCACAGATCCAATTCAAAAATAAATATAATCAGGTAAAAAAGTTTAACAGAGGGTTTGAAGTTTTCTTGATATAATTTCCTTATTAAGTGGGAAGATAATGATAATTAAACGCTTCAACAATTTTTAAAAAAAATCTGATATGAAATTCTCTTATGTCTTTCAATTATAATTATTATAAAATAGAAAAATTTTTATTTTTCTTTAAAATTGAAATTTTAACTCATGCTAACATAAATATAGAGATGGTGGGAATACATATTATTACCTAACAATTGTAGGTAGTACTTCAGGTGGATACAGTTACAGTCTAGAAACATACAGTCAATAACATTTGAAATTTAGTATCACACATTACTCAGAATTGTAGAAAATCTTTTCTTTTTCTTTTTTTTTGAAAAATATTTCAAATAAAATTGATAGGTATTTTTATCTGTTTAGATAGTATACCAATTTTAATGAAAATCGTTGGAGCCATTTTCGAGTAAATCAGATGGTTTTGACGGAATGCCAAATTTGAGGGTCCTGTGATTTTTCGTTATTGAGATATTTTGTTACACAAAAACTATATATATACGAATTTTTACTTTTGGAGGCGCAACATAGAGTTATCGAAAAGATCAGGAAGTCATTACAAATTTATATATATTTTTCTTTAAAATTGAAATTGTAATATATAATATGTAATATTTAAAATATATATATATATATATATATATATATATATATATATTAAAAAAACAGATCAACCAGCCTCTCCAATTCTTACACCATAAAGGATTTAAGTATAATGGGTCTTTAAGTCTTAGAGTCTAAATAATCTAATTGTCCAAGTTTGCGAATAAATGCGAATAAATTCTCCAAATCTAAGGGATATAGCCTTACGAAAGGCTGTCTCCCATCTAACCATTACCAAGCATGTTTCAACTCTCTTGGAAGAGCATTGGATATAGGCCATCCATACCCATCGTTTTAAACTTGCCAAAGATACCAACCATCTAGCATGCCCTCTCAGGTGTAACCACCTTACAAAAAGGGTTACATTTCCTTCTAAGTATTCCTCATTATCTATCAAATATCCAGCATTGCCCTCAAGACCTCATCATGATTGTGATAATCTGTCCATTCGCCTGTCTTATACTATCCAGCGGCGTACCCCACTGGAAAGCCAAGAGCTTGAGTCTCTTCCGCCTCTCATGGAATCTGCAAGTGATATCGCGGTCTACGCCCAGTTTCTTCAGGTGCCCTTTGAGCCTACGTTAGGAACCCCGTAAACATGCGAAGCCTTTTTACTCAGACTATTAGGATAATGTTTGCTTCAGATATTCTCTGTCTAGGACAAATCTTGGCCTGTCTCAGTCCTGATAGGGTTCTCCAGAGCTATATTCTTTCCTCTTGACTTCTTGTTTAATTTCCAGGCTCTCGCAGAAAGTCCTCCATGTCTCCATTTTCCTTTTCTTAATCTTCCTCTTGTACACATTCTTTGCTGATTTGAACTGTACCCAGCCCTTATCAGCATCGGTATGCCTAGCCCTCCTTTCAACCACCTCAATAGTTTGTTTAAGGCGATTATCCTTTCAACCACCTCAATAGTTTGTTTAAGGCGATTAGACGTGTCCAATCGCCATTGGACTCTCTTGTTCGTTGCCTTACGAACCTACATAAGCTTCTTATTGAACTGTTAATCGTATCTACCTTGTGATATAGGTCCTCTCCCTCAAGCGGGGTGGGGCTGCTGTCAGCCAGAATGTGGAAAATTTGTCCCAATTAGTCCTCCTCAATTTCTAAATCTCTGAGCATCACACATCGGTGATTCTGATGCTTCTATGATCACACAGCGCCCAGTCATCCATTACCTTTCTACTAGCAACTCAGCGCAAGAAATGCCTAGAGATCGCGGTAATATCTATAACTTCTTCCTTATGCCTAATAAAAAAGGTAGTTTTCTTATCTCTATTCAAAAGAAATAAATTTCTGTTTACCAAGAAGTCCGCAAGTCTGGCAACTCTCTAATTGTGCCTCTGCTACCTCATAGCATGTTGTGCGAATTAGCATCAAAGCCAATCAGCAGAGGCAGTTTTTTTTCTTTCACACCATTCCACAAATGGTCCCCACCCTCGCCCGATGGTGCCTCATTGAATCATAAGGTTGATAAACCCATGCAAACACCAGCCTATAACCCACCATGCAATAACCCTTCCAAACATTCATTCAAACTCATTGCAGTACAGATACCACAGTCGAATTTCTCTATATTTTGCGATATCAGAACCCTACTGCAAAATTTAGGAGAGAAAACATTCAGATTCCTTCACAAACTGCCCAGTACGAATAAAGACTATACAACATGGGCTAAGGCTTGCTTAACATGACAAAAAGCAAAATATGAGGCCACACTTGAACTGGAATAGAAAAATAATCTGAGAACAACCACGTTTTCACCCCACAATGTTGATCTGACTGGCCCAATTCCAACATCTTAGGGATGTTCGTAATGCCTGATATGTTACATAGATTTTCAATTGGCCCGACGCATATCCTATAGAAGATATAAGGATAGAGACGGTAACAAAAAGTTGTATGCAGAATGGATCTCAAGATTTGGGATCCCCGAAAAGTTATCTTCTGACCAAGTAAGACAGTTCGGAAGTCAACTTTCTAAGGAATAAAACAGGCTCTCAGTATCATACACATCCATACGATTGCCTAATAATCCATAAGGCAATGGAAAGACACGAGATTGTACCGTACGTTGAAAGCTGCGTTAAAACGCTACGACAATTACAGATGGACTGAAAATTTACCAACAATTCGCTTGGATTATGATCAGGGGAAATTGTATATTCGAGCGCACCCATTTTGCAAATCTTAGTCACATTGAGTTCTTCGTGTAAAATGTGCTGTGCCCTTTCTTCTGAGATGTCTACAGCCTTAGCTACCTCAAACACCTTCAATCGTCGATCATATAGAACCATATTGTGTATCTTCTCGATATTTTCTTCGGTAGCTGCAGCTTTTGGCTGTCCTTCATGTGGATCATCTTCAATCGAGGTTCAACCAGGTTTAAACTCAGCTGCCCATTTTTGTACTGTTGGTAACGAAGGTGCACACTCCTTACACACTTTCATCAACTTTGGATGAATTTCTGATGGGATAAACATCCAAAACAAAGAATTTTATGACAGAACGGTATTCAAGTTTATTCATTTTATCAAAAACACACAACACGCTTACTTTAACAGCCGTATAAAACGAGCTATTTGTCTGATCAAATTAACATTTGCTATTTGCTTTCTCAAGAAGTGTGCCAACATAACGAAACAGAAATTTCATTTGTAGCCGTGCCATCTATGGTCTAGGCCGAGAAATTTTCACCTTGCCCTAGTAGTAGTCGTTGTTGCAAAAATGTTAGCAGATTTATAATTTATATAAATGTGCATTTATAACTTCATTTTCAATAACGAGGAGTTCAGACTTCTGTTTTTTTTAATGAGATATAGTGCACTGCCAAGACTAGAAAAGGTCTATTGTGACTCTCCCCTATAACTTCTGAGATAACTCAACCTCCAAATAATATTAACATCGCAATAGCAATTCGTCGGGAGATGTAATAAATTCTCTTCACCTCCTCTTACAATCTGCAAGTGATATCGCAGTCTAGGCCTAGTTTCTTCAGGTGCCCTTTGAGCCTACGTTAGGAACCCCGTAAACATGCGAAGCCTTTTTACTCAGACTATTAGGATAATGTTTGCTTCAGACATATTCTGTCCTAAATGCCTAGGCCTAACAAATCTTAGCCTGTCTCAGTCCTGGGAGGGTTCTCCAGAGCTATATTCTTTTGATTCCTCCTGGTTTCTGAGTTCCTCTTAGAGAGGCTGGTCGCTTACTTCAGAAAAGAGTTCTGGTTGTTACAGCGGCGCCCTTCCTTATCACGAAGTCGGCCATCACATTACCTTGCATGGCAATATACTCTGGGGTCCAACACAAGGTAACTTTATTATTTGACTTCCTACTTTGCACTGTATAGTCAAATCATACTTTAAATATTATTAATAAATGCTTTGAAAACGTGTTGTCATTATATATATATATATATATTTTTTTTTTTTATTTAGAAATGTACAAACTATATACATATATACCATGAGTAAATAAGTTGATGAAAGAAATGAAACTGTAGGCTGTGGAGATGTAGGAGGAAAGAAACTACCCAGTGGTAGCAATCTTTACGGGATATCAGCACTGATCATTCCTGAAAAAAATCTCGGGGCCACTGGTGATTCAAACGGCGAAATGGATTGTCAGGGATGGTAGGGATGCTTGATATTGTACAAAGGGATTAGAGCAAAGGGAGAGAGTAGTATGAAGTTTATATATTTTGTCTTGGCAACATGCTGTACGATAGGGTTGTAGAGGGCATTATGGAGCTAAGGCTTGAGACATAGAAAGGAGCATCAATTATCTGTCGAAGTAGCTTAGATTGGAATGTCTGAATAGTTCGTAAGATTGTAGGTTTAGCTGAACCCCACAATTCAAGTCCGTAAGTCCAAATAGGTTTGATTATAGAATATAAATCAATCTTTTGAGTTCTGTAGGTAATTTCGATCGTCTTCCGATAAGTTTGTACAGAAGTTTGGCCCTTTTAGTTAGTGCTTGCCTTTTAAGTCTTGTGTTTGGTTCCAAGTGAGTATTTGTCAATGAAGAGCCCAAGGTAGCGCACCAGGTCTGTTACAGGGAGAGGATTGTGGTTGAAGAAGACTGGAGGATAGGAACCCCGCCGGAAAGTAGCTGTGGCATGGTGGCATATTTGTGGGTTCATTTTTATTCGCCACTTTTTTGCCCATGATAAATGTGTCTGTAAATTGTGTGAAGGTGATGTGATGTCTGCATTTGTAGCGAGGATGGCTGTATCGTCTGCATATGTACAGAGTAGTGTGGATGGATTTGTAGAAATGTCAGATGTGTTCACTGTGTAGAGGACGGGACCAAGTATACTCCCAGCGGCACCCCTGCTCCCATTGATTTCATTATATTTAAATTCTTATTGCAATCCCTTTTATTATTACATGGCGTTAATATGCTTAGTGAAGAAGCCTTGTTAAGAAAATTAATCCCAGTACAAGCAACATTTTCCATTTAAGCAAAATTGTTTCGCTATCTAGTAAGATGCGACTAATGTAAAGTAATGGATGATGGTGGAGTCCCAACATATACTCATTAATTGTATTTTGATTTCTGGTTTTTGATTTGGCTTATTTTGATTTCTATAAATGTATTTGTGTTTATTTTTGTATTTGTTAGTTTTCTTACAAAAATGGAAAATTTAAAAAATGATAAAAAAAAATCTGGTGTGAAACACTCACACAACTTTCTCTTACTCCAGTTCTCAAAATTATAGTTGACAAATGTTATAGTTTGTGTACCAAATTTAATGAAATTCGTCGAAAACTGAAAAAACTGCCCAGTAAAGCGCCCTTCCGGTTTACTAATTTTCTTGAAACTCGGAATTTTGGCCATCTATTTATTTCTAATTAATTTTGTTTGGATGATAGAATTGTATAATCAACTATGATAGCACTTTAGAGAAAAACATAATCCCACCCCTCCTCCAAAAGTGCCCTTAAATGAATTTTCCCAGAGAAATGTTGTAAATAAAAGGTAGATCTTTGAATGTTTAGTTTATATAAGAAGTTTCAAAAAAATCGTCGGAGACATTTTTGAGAAAATCGCGAAAAAGTGAAAAAAATCATTTAGTAAAGTGGTAAAGTAAACGCACTTTCCGGTTATCCGATTTTTTGAAACTCGGAATTTCAACAACATATTTAATTCTAATTAACATTATTTAGATGACAGAATTGTCTAATAAACTGAAATAGCACTTTAGATGAAACCTAACCCCAACCCTCCCCCAAAAGTGCCCTTAAATGAATTTTCCCAGAGAAATGTTTCAAATAAAAGTTGTAGCTCTTTGTATGTGTAGTTGATATACTAAGTTTGAAGAAAATCGTCGGAGCCATTTTTGAGAAAAACGCAAAAAAGTAAAAAAAACAAACAAGTAAAGTGGTACTTTCGGTTAAGGAATTTTGACAGATGACCCACTGTCAGATGCCATGGTGATACCTAAATGGAAGTTTCAACTTTCTACGGTTTTTCGTTTTTGAGCTATGCTGTTCATACACTCACCACACACACACACACACACACACACACACACACCATTTGCTAAAAACCACTTTTTTGGGAGTTAGGGGACCTCAAAACGGATATTTCCCGTGAAAGCGCGATATCAAAAATTTTACACGATTACAATACTTCCTCTTACTAGGAGTAAGAGAAAGTAATAAGTTCTTTTCAGAACTTCGGTTTTTGGTCAGTGGAGTGGACTGAGTTCAGAGAATTGGCTTCTTAGCTGTGCAGACAGAGCGGACAAGATCTGCACTGTGAAGGAGCCAACTCGGCTATATGACGATCGCTCAGCCGGCCACACAAAGCGTGGTAGAATTAAAAAAAAAAATAAGAACGAAACAGCCTGAAGAGGAACTCTAGCTAGCCAGTGAAATGCAGCCGTACCAAAAAAAAAAAAGAAAGTAGCAAGAAGTCAAAACGAATTAAAGAACAGCTCTGGCCAGAAGAATAGAAGCACTGAGAGAGACCTGCATGCTAAATAAAACAAGGAAAGAAAGAAGAAATGGCCTTGACAAGGTAGTAGCCCGGCAAGAGGGCGAGAGCATCTAACAGTATCGGCTTCTTAAAAGGCATTAACCAGCCTGACTAATATACCACCAACGGTGTACTTCATGCATAGAAAACGGTCTATTTTTGATCGGGTCTGCTGTTGGCCAGCAGTCCTTTTCAGGGTCATGTGCAACGCAGCACAATTTGCTAACAGCCCTCTTCAAGGCCACCTTTCTCGCAGGTTCTATTTGAACAGGTTTTCCAGGACGACCTGCAATATTCTTTTTTACTTTCTCTTCCTAGTAAAAGAAAATAATGCGTTATGTGAGTGTGTGTACGTATGTTAACAGAATATCTCAAAAACGAAAAGCAATTTTTTTCATTAAAATTCGATTGTCAACTGTACAGATATGTTTCCATCATTTTTATTTGAAACAATTTTCCAAAAATTATTTCAACGGGTTCTGGAGAATCTGTGACATTAGATTTCAAGTGTTAATGATATATGATCTTGGCGCTGCCTCTGAACTACAATTTATCAGTACTATGCATGGATGTTAACCAACAGGTTTTGCCCACCTCTTAGTGTCGGACCCACGTATTTAGAGGTTTGGACAATAAATAAAAATTCCAAGTATATAGAAAATTTGTTAATTTTATAACTGTTGTGTTAACTGCAGCAAAACAAAGTAGTGTGGATGTTTTTACAAATTGTTGATCAAATTTTAGCTGCCCTAACATAAATTTCAAAAATAAAAAGGTGGGGGGACCTATTGGTTAGCTACATAGTCGGCAATACTAAAATGATTGCATTGTCATTCAGACAGCTAAATCATGTCCTGATACAATCGAAATCTAAGGTTACAGATTTCGAGAATTAGCCCCTGAAATCAATGTTCCGGGTAAATGATTCAAATCAGCTTCTTCATAACCCTCCAAGAATCAATAATAAGTTTTTGGGAAACTGCAAAAACATACGAGTAAAGACGCATTCCGGTTTGTGGATGTTCACCTTAACCATCGAATCCGGATGAGTTGGTGCTATCACCCAATTGAAGGATCAAGACTGGGCAACCTGCGCTTTTTCGATTGCGATAGTTTGTTAAAAATTACATATATAATAATACGTGTTATATTATAACAAACATAGATAATATAAACATATTATATTATATGTAACGTATATAATATATGTAATTGTATTATATAACATGTACATAATAATATACAATATATTATTATATACATATATGTTATATATAAACGATTTGTTGTATTATAACAAACACACACACCATTTATTAAAAAAAAAATTCATATTCATGAGTTTTGTACCTCAAAACATTTTATTCCGGTAAAACTTATAATATACAATATATTATTATATAAATATATGTTATATATAAACGTTTGTTGTATTATAACTAGGGAACGGATTCGTATGTATTTACATATTTTTTTCTAGGCAATTTACAGACGTTTTTCAACTAGAAGTATTCATACTGACACTTTTTAAGCCGTTTGAGTCTAATTTTATTTCACATATTTCCACATATTTGGATGTTATCGCATATTTATACATATTTGATCAAAATAAATAAATATTTCTACATATTTAATCAAAATATGTACATATTTTTTCATATTTTTCATTTTGGGCATATTTTCATAATTGGGAGGTGGTTGACAGGAACTGTGAACCACAGACTGTAGGGCTGTGAATCACAGTGGGTACAATGGTTATTGTAATTTACACAGAATGCTGCTAAACAGTGACGGGCACTTGTTAGTTCTTTGAAGTTGTCTGACGTTGTCTGTTCTTTCAGCTCGTTCGTTGAAGTGTCCAATTCATTTCGTTCGGTCACTTAGTGTATTCTTTTTTGGGTGAAATGCCACGAACATCGGCCTCAAACAGACAACTGGTTGCTAAATATCTTCGCGAGTTTCCAGCAGAACTTTTTCGAAGTGATGGAGACATTTTGTACTGCACAGCTTGTGACAAGCGCGTTTCTTGCTCTCAACGTTCCCAAGTCACCCAACATATTGCCACCGGATCGCACATAGAGAATAAAAACAGAAAGAAAGAGAGGACGTCCTATCAAGCCTTCCTTACATCTCCATCATCAAGTAAGTCTACTCTGAGTACAGATCTGTGTCGGGCTTTGGTTAGAGCAGATATCCCTTTCCACAAACTTAAAAATCCTCATTTCAAAGGATTCTTAGAGACCTATATTGGGAAAAAAATGCCTGACGAGAGCACAGTCAGTTTCCCTAAAAACAAATTATTTTGTTCCTTATAAATTATTATAAATTGTAAAAATGTTCTTTTCTTGTATAAATAATTATAACTTGCCCCCCCCCCCCAAAAAAATTCCATTTTCATAAAAAAAAATGTCCATTTTACTTAAATATTCCAGAAAATATTTCAAGAAAATCACATATTTTCCACATAATTGACGAAAATAAATGCATATTTGGCATTTTTAAATACATAAAAATCCGTTCCTTAATTATAACAAACACACACACCATTTATTAAAAAAAAAATTCATATTCATGAGTTTTGTACCTCAAAACATTTTATTCCGGTAAAACTTAATTTCGTAAATCTGACATAATCGCAACTCTTTCTCTTCCAATAATAAGAGAGTAAAAATATAAATATATCTACTCTCATTTAACTTTTAGAAATTGCAATACTATGCGCAAAGGTTGTATGATATTACGATGACGTCAAAAAGAGTTAATACTTAAAATGTATTTGTAGATTGTGGTTTGTTAAAGTGGATATTGTTAAAAAAAATTAGATAAATTCTTTCTGAATTAATATGAAGTAATAATTTTTTAATGCGTTGATGACAAAAGGGAGGTGATAACAAAAAAATTTACTTACGTTTTTTAAAAATGCCAATAGTATCCTACCCAGTCACAGGTTTGAATTAGAAATTTGAGAAAATTATAAATAAATATAATAAATACGATATTCAGCTGTTTTATATATATAATTATCTAGCTTCATTGACTAAGTATAGTCGATTACAAGGTATCGATAGATCTTTTATTGTTCCAGGTTGATGCAAACAGCTGAGAGCTGATCTATCACCACAGCAGTTGAAGTTTCTTAAGAACTGAACCTAGGTTGTCATGTTTGTTTTTAGTATTGTCTCTCTTTAAATCAATTAAAATTTACAATTCTATCCAAATCGTTATCTAATCTAGTTTTAAATGGAAGAAGTAGTATGTTAGCATAATTTTCCAAGCATGTCTTCAAGAGTTTTACGCAAACTTGGTTTGCAAGGTGAAAAAGAACTCAACTGCTTAGGAGATGATGGTAGCGATACAGAGGCAGATTTTTCAAGTTCTAGTGGTGCAAAGAAAAAGCAGTTGAATGTAAATCGTTATGATCTGGTAAATAATTTTAATAATAAATCAATATAGGTTATTAAATTCAGTGGTATATTATGTTGTAGTAAATGAAATTCTAAAATAATTTTTGAGTTGAAATTCATGTTTTGTAAACTTGTTCTCTTAGTATTTATTATTATGTTATTCAAAAGTGTGAACTTTGAAATATTGTTATAGTTAAATCAGCAGTCACATTCTGAAAGTGAAGTTAAAGAAGATGATGATCATGAAACTGCTGGATCATTAAATGCCCAGGAAGGAGCAATTGATTTGAAAGATTCTACACGTAGAAAAAAAAAGAAAAAGAAAAAGAAGCCGTGCAAAATTCCTAGTAACACTAGGAGCAGTGAAGACAATATTGAGGTTCGTTGGATTATTATTTATTAACTTATTCGAGGATAGTTAGATAAGAATATTTTAAATGAAATCATTTTTAACAATTATTGCAATTTCTTGGGAAGGTAAATAAATATCTTACCTTTGTAGACAAATAAGCATTTCGGCATACATTAATTAACTTTAAACTCCACTATTTAAAAGGCAAACAGAAAAATAATATCTCTTGATCAGGTGATAACATTTAACCTTTCAAATATTCGTTAATAATTCACTAATCCGTTTTATCCTGATCTACAAAAATATTTGCCTTGATAAATGTATCACTCTATAATTTGTTGTTTCGTCTTGCTATGTGAACATAAAAAGAGCTACATAAGTACGTTTGAAGCGTTGCTAAGTGATCTTAGAAGACCACATCTTGTATCCAAGCTGGGCTTTAAACACTCATTAGCAGCGCTACCAACAGTCATGAATATCGCAATAAATAAACGTCATTGAATGCTTGATTTTTTTTTTTTCAAGTAAGAACTTTACATCTGTGAATAAATTAATTATGGGTCTTTGTTTACAAAACATTTTTTAATATATTTGTTTTTGCTATAAGTATTTTTAAAATCTAAGGATATGCTGTCCTGGAAAACGGCCGATTTTTTCGTGATAGAAAAATTCGACGATTCTAGGAAGAAGATCGCCAATTTTCGGACTTTCATCAACACATATGTATATAGATTAGCAAGTCTATGTGTGACATCAACCTTGATGGGTACCCCATCATTGTGGGCACAGGGTTGTGAACGAAACCGAACAAGCTGTCTCGAAAAAATCTTTTAAAAAAGCATCTTTTCTTCAAGAAATTGTAAAATTAAAATGATTCCTTCATATATATACCCGTTTAGAAAGTAAATTGCAAATAAGGGTGCATTTGTAGAAGTCGTATTAAAAAATGCATTCGAATTTTCATTTTTCTAATTATTAATTTAATTTAAATCGCTAATGATATTAAAATAAATAAATATAAAGTTAACATACATCGTTTTCACGAAAGTTAAAAATGAAGTAGATACTCTTCAGAAAACAAATTTTAAAAAGTTGAATTATATAATTGACTAAAATTTAAGTTTATTTTAAAACTCCGTGAATGTTCCCCATGCATTTTTGACCGCTTGAATTTATTCAGAGAAAAATCGGGTCGTTGAGGGAAGTCTTCCAAATATATTAGTAATAATTACTTCAGGACATTTCTGCCTAAATGTGAAGGGTGAACGGCATCAAATGGTCTTCATCTGTTAGGTTCAGTTCAAGAGACTTGGGAAGCGGAATATGCTTTATATTTACCATTGATTATTATGCACAGAAAATAATACTTGGCCGAGTTCTTATCGAAACTGCACCACAAAGTCTGCTATGTGTAATTATAAAGCAGGGATAATTTTTTTTTTTTTTTTTTTTTCATTGTGAGGAGGAAGAAACCATATTTTGAAGCTTTCAGTCTCAACAAGCATTTGGGCTTTTTTGTTTCAAGTCCAATTTTTAATCAAGACAGAAATAATCCTTTTTCCTTTTATTTAAAATAAATTAATCCTTTAGATGACACATTTATTTTATTTTTTTCTCCTTCAATAATTTATTTGCAACTGTACAATATATACAATAAGCAAATGTGATAAATGATTGCAATACATGATTTACATGGGAAGAAAATACCCAGTGGTATTACTTCAAGGCTGAGGAGTTAATATAAAAGGTCACGGGGCCACTGACGCTTCAGGCGTCGAGAAGGATTATCAGGTAAGGTTTGACTAGCAAGTTGCTGAACCAAAGGATTATGATGATGGGTAAGAGAGTTATGGAATCTTTGATAGCGGGATTTAATTAGGTCGGACACACATGGAATGGATAGGTCATTATGTAAGGTTTTATTGGAGACATAATAAGGAGCATTGGTGATTTTTCGTAGGATTTTGGATTGTAAGGATTGGATACGGTAAACGTTGGAATGCTTAGTGGATCCCCATACCTCTAGTCCGTAAGTCCATATTGGTCGTAGTAAAGTTTTGTATAGTGTGAGCTTATTTTTTAAAGTAAGTTTGGATCGTTTGTCTAAGAGCCTTGAAAGGATAAGAAATCGTCTATTGGTTTCAGTCCTTTTCAGTCTGGTATGGGGGTTCCAGGTTAGTCTTTTGTCTATATATAACCCAAGATAGCGTACTCTATCAGCAGTAGGTAGGAAGGTGTTATTTAATTTAACACCAGGACAGAGGGAGTGACGAAGGGTAAACGTAGTGTGAATACATTTCTTTTCATTAACTTTTATCTTCCATTTTTTGCACCACTCTTCTATTAAGGAAAGATGATCTTGAAGATGACTGGAGGCAATAGTAGGTTCGGTATGGGAGGAAAGAATAGCAGTATCATCAGCGAAGGTTGATGTTACTGTATTAGGATGTAGGGGAAGGTCAGCCGTGTATATTGTGTATAAAATTGGACCTAGGATACTACCTTGCGGTACTCCAGCTTTCACAGGGAAATAGGGAGAAAAGGAAGAACCCTGAGAGACTTGGCAAAACCGATCGCTCAGGTATGATTTAAGAATAAGGAAATAGGTATATGGTAGGATGCTTTTGAGTTTCCACAGCAGTCCAGGGTGCCAAACCTTGTCGAGAGCCTGAGAGACATCAAGGAAGGCCCCTGTACAGTACTGTTTCTTCTCAAAGGAGGATGCTGCGGCGTCTACAACACGATGAACTTGTTGAATAGTGGAGTGCATTTGCCTGAAACCAAACTGATGGTCGGGAAGGGTTTTTGAAGATTCTAGGATAGGAATTATGCGTTTAAGTAAGAGCTTTTCTAGGATTTTGGACATTACTGAAGTAGACATATTGGCCGGTAGGAGCGGGGATCATGCAATGGTTTTCTAGGTTTGGGGATCATCTTTACAATAGAGAATTTCCACAATGTAGGAAAATAAGTAGTTCTTAGAACGGAATTATATATGTAAGTTAAAAATAGTAGAGCACGTCTTGACAGTTGTCTGAGTATATTAGTAGTTATTAAGTCAAATCCAGGGGTTTTACGGGAAGATAGACTTTTAATAATATATTTTACATCGGAAGGACTAAATGCTTTAGGCGGAAGGGAAAGTTGTAAGGGATAATCAAGTTCCTGTAATACTTTGGTGTCATGTTCGTTGTCAGTTATGTCAGAGTTGGGACAGAATACTGAGGAAAGATAAGAGGAAAAGAGCTCTGCTTTGTCATCATCGGATTTAGCCCAAGAGGAGTCTTCATTACGGAGAGGAGGGGAAATATTTTTATATGATAGGATTCTACGAGTGCAAAACCAGAGAGACTTGTTGGTTGCAGTGAGTGTTGAGGTATATTGTTCATGTAAGTCGGCGCGCAGTTGTCGAAGTTTTGATTTCAGTAATAGCGTCAGTTTGTTAAATCGTCTTTTATCTGTGGGATACCTACTTCTTTGCCATAGCGCTCTGGCTCTTCGCTTCTCAGTTATGAGACTGCGAATATCAGGGGATAAATATTGTTGAGGCTTTCTAACTTTAGGATTAATCTGACGAGTTGAGAGCCAGATTGCTTTTTGAATGGTCTTGGTCAAAAAATGTACAGCGTTGTCAACGTCATCATTGGTATTTAGAGGAATGTGTAAGTCGATTTCGTTATCCATTATGCTCCTGAAGTTGTCCCAGTCGATTAGTCCATTTATTAGAGAGTGGTATTTAGGTTTGTAGAGAGGTTGGGAATTGATAACAAGGAGAACTGGATTATGGTCTGAGGATAAGTCATGTAAGGTAGAAATATCTGTTCTTGTGGGGCAAAGACGGGATGTTACAAAGAAGTCGAGTAAGTCAGGTTCTTTGAAAGGAGAGGTTGGCCAATATGTAAAATCAGGAGGAGATATGCAATGGTAGTGTGAATTAGTTAGGACATTGAGGAGGACACTTCCGCGGGGATTAGGTACTCTGCAACCCCACTGGGGGTGTTTCGCATTGTAATCGCCGCCAGCAATAAATACAGGACCTAAGGAATGGAATTGTTCATTGGTAACATGTTTATTAGGAGGGCAAATTTATTTTATTAAATTTTTTTATTTATTTTGTCCGTCTCACATTCCTGTTATCTATGGTCTGAGGAGAACAAAACGTAAAATTTCATTTTTAATTTTTCTAGTGTAGTTTATTTACCTATTTTCATATTTTGTTCACTCTCCGTATATTCTTTTTTTATTCGATTAATACAAGTAATATTATGACATAGAAGTCTAACTTTGAAAGTTAGCATATCTATGTTTTTGCTCTATTTTATTGGTTTAATTAACTGATATAATATAATTTTTTAGGGTTAATTTTTTATTTAAACATTCAGGATTTGTACTGTCGAATCGCGGTTAATTTTTTATTTTTGTGGATATCCTAAAATTTTAACAAAGAATTTTATTTGAAAAGAGAGAACAAGGTGCTGTGCACTTGTTATCAGTATAATCTGATGGGGGTTTCTATAATTACGCAGTAAACAGTAGTATTTACTCTAGTTCAGTGGGGGATATCTATAAAATAAATCTATCTCAATCACTTCTTCATTTCGGCCCCTCTTACTTCACAAACTTCTGTAATAGTGGCAATAATAATTTGAACAATAACTGTTTATACAGTTTTTCAGAAAACTGGCTTTTCTTTATACGAATTACCTCGATAAATCAGTAAATTCATCCAAATATAATTTCTAGGACCCTTAAAAAAGCAAAAAGCTATCCTGATATTATAAACAGGGTTAAAAGAAAATGTTTACACTTCCGCCGTATGTTAGTTAATTATCTATAAGTCAACCTAGGAATTGTACAAAGAAACTTACGACAAACCTTTTGGACAATTAGTTAACCGCAGTTATCACGAAAGATGATATCTAGTTGCCTTCATGATGATTATACTCCAAGAAGGCACATGATGTCATCATTAGTGAAACTGTGATTAACATAAGTTTCATCATAAGAAGTTGTTTCCTAGAAATATAACCAACATATTGCGAAGTACCTAGTTAAGGAAGAAAACCGTTTGCAGAAGGCTGGAATTGAATGCTTAAAATCTATTAATGAAAACAATGAAAATTTATTGGAAATGTCAGATATTAAATCGCGCCGTAATTTTTTTCTGGTTTATCTTATAATATTACCGATGATCTGACTAAAATTATCGTCAAATTTTGTCAGGAGGTGTTGGAAGTTGAACTCAATCAGGATTTTTTAAACATTGTCACCCGAGTGGTAAGGTTAATGAGAATAAATCAATGTCGTTCTACGTCAGCAAGATAGATTCAATGTACTCAAGATTTCAGAGGTCCAGGTTTTTTATCCCACCTGGTTTTTCATTGTCATCTAGAAGAAGAAGTGTTGTTACTTCTTTTTAGAAAGGAAATATTACGCTTGAAATTACAAGTAAAGGTATTTGTAGTTCGTGATAAACTATTCACCATTATTATAATGTTTGGTACATCACATTCATCAGGTCTTGTTTTATAGAACAAATATTATTTTGGAATCATAATTTGATAGATTAATATTAAAGACAAGCCAGAGTCCACTTTGAATAGTATTAAATAGTTTCTATTTGGCCTTAATAATATTTTAGGTTTCAAGCTGTTATCTAAAGTTCTTGTAGGTTCCCAATTTTTAAATTTTATTTTATTATAACCCATAGGAAGAAACAATGGTTTGATTGGTCCTGCCGACAAACTAGCAAAAAATCTTTTTAAGCTTTCAAAAGACAAATTCTTTATTTAAAAATATATGCTTATTTGGTTTCAAATATGTTTTTTTAAATTTTTGTGCTTAAATAGCTCGATTTTCATAGCTCACTTAAACAATTTTTTTTTGTTTAATTTAAGGCGCGTCAACATCCATGGTCATTGGCGCCCGTAGCCTTCTCAATGCACTGCTGGCCACCGAGCAGTGTTCCCTAGCTACTGACAACTGCCCATCACCGGACAGTGAGCTGTAGAGGCTCCTAGGAACAGAAAATCCAAGGATAGCATGCTGGATTCGAACCCGGGACCTCCGCGTTACTATCCAGTGCGCTACTACTGAGCTAACCACTTCCCTTAATTAATCAATTTAACAATGTTTCTATCTCAAAGTACACCTGGCACCTTATTAACAGCTTAAAGTTAAAAAAAAACTTCCAAATGTATCAATAATAATATATCAATTAGCGCGTGGGCTCTCTCATTTTGAAGCTTTATTCAAATTTAATTTAGTCCCTCCTACAGTATTATATGCGCAAATGCGCTTCCCATATTTTTTCTATTCTATATTCACCCTTGTTTATTGATAAACTAGAATTATTAGTATCAGTTGAAATGTAAAAGCGCCTGGTTTTGATTGTAAACTTCCACATGTTATAAGTTCGTCAGAATGTGTTACAAAACTGACTGGTTGCTTCTTCTTTTAATTTCATGTATAATTATGGAAATATTACCTCAGGTTCTAATCATTCAATAATTTTTCCTTTATTCAGACGAGGCAATATTAATGAAAGAGGGATATCATGCTTTCCTAGATTCTGTTACAAAAATATTTTCTAGTCTTCCTCTTAATCGTTTAGAACTTTTTTTTTCAGATTAAAAACCTGCTCAGTGAATTTCAGGCTAATTTTAGGAATGGATACTCAACGTATGATATGTTAACGATTTTAATTAATTTGAAACTGCTGAGGAAAAGACAGATTTTGCTTTGTTGTTGATTTTATGGGCAGTGCTCTTTTCTAAAGCTTTTTAATTTTAGCATCTCTAGTATATTCGTCAACTGTTTAAGAGTGCCTTATTTAAACTCTTCATCTCCAGTCCACGGAATAAATGATATTTTAATTTAAAAATGGAATCCTTGAGAGTTGGCCGTTAAGCCCAATTTATTTTTCGTATTTTTGGATAATCTTCCCTTGGCTTTAGAGTATGGTTTACATATATGTGGAACCATCATAAAGGTGCTTAGTGTAGGCGGATAATTGGTTATGCTGCGGCAGTCCTATGGATATGCAGTTGAATATTAATGCTCTAGTATTATCCCATTTCACTACGAAATGTGAAATCTGGAGCTTAATCTGGATAAGTCCAAGATTATGATGTTAAGTAGGGCTAGTCCTCTAGCAAAGAAAGAGAGGCGGCTTTTTGGAAGACATAAGATTGAAGTAATTAATAACTTAAATACCTGGAGTACTCTTGACTCCCCGGTTCTCTTTTGAACTGCATTTAATTGAAAGAATTTCTTTAGCTAAATTGACTCTTATTGGTTTTTGGTCTTGTTTTATTTCACAGTATCTGGTGCCGCTCCCATTACACATCAGCTTTTTACCTCTGTTTCTAGTGATGTTCGGATTTGCTATGCTGCCTGGCCTGCAGGATACGGCTCATATCAAGAGAGGCTGCCGCGTGCGTGCACTTGAGTGATAGAGCTGTTAAATTTGCTTTTGTTTTATTATCCTAACTGATAGAGTTTTCTCTTTAATTATATTGTGTATTGACTTTAATTATTAATACATACTCGAACAAGGAAACAAAATTATAAAATTTTGTGTTGTAAAGTCGTAAATTAAAATATTTTACATTTAATAGATGTGAGCTTTGTAATCATACATGTCTAGTAATAGTGCTGCCCCACTCAGTCAACAGGTAACAGACTGACTTCATAGCTGGAAACATTGAATAAAGAGGTTTCCGACATTAAAACAAATTAAAGTAATTAACATTTCTATTAATAGCATTCATACTTCTTTTTTAATTTTGGCAAAGAGTTGACTAAAATTAAAGCTCTGCGAAAGAAAACTTGATACTCTAGGGAGAGTAAGCTGATGACATTAGTAAACAATAATTTGCACTTTAGTTTCTATAACAAGATCGAAATTCCCTATGTTTCTTTTAAAGAGAACGCAAATTTATTTGATGTAATTATGGAAGTATCTGATTTTTTTTTTTATCACAAGAATGCTTAGATGATTTTATTTTTCGCCTTTGCAAGTATAATGGCCCCGTGCCACTCGTTAAACTGATAATGTTATAAAAGCGTTTTTTAACTCGTCTGAATTGTGTTTTCCTTTTTTTTTATTGTCACGTTCTGTCTGTCTGCAGTACAGCGATTCAGTTGTAATTGAAATTGCGAGTGGTTCTCCTGCGTCCGTCTCGCCGGGGCTGGAAACCAGGGTGGGTGAAGGATAGACTGCTGTTCCTTCTCTGAGCTAAATAGGAGACTTATTTATCTGTCAAAATCGACAGAAGTCAACCGCCCTTTTCTGGGCGTGGGTGGAGCAGCGGCCAAAACCCTTGTATGTACACTGAATGGGAAGAATAATAAAGGAGTCTAACTTAAGTATCTTCTTCAGGGCACCTTCCGTCCATTTCTTTGACGTTTCTTCCCTGTGTAGACTCGAATCTTATATCAGATTCTAAGCTTTAGTGCCGAATCATTCATAAATTTGATTGTGATAATCTGTCGTTTTATCTAGTTATTGTTGTTATTAGTTATTTTAATCTTGTTACCGTTGACATTATTACATTTTAATCTTATTACCTTTAACCATTTTAATTTCTCAACCTTATTTCTTATAATTTTGTAATTTTACTGTTATTCACCTCATTGCTTTCAATTTTATTACTTTTAACTTCTTACTTTCATTTAATATTTAGTGCTGCACAAATTTGCTTACACTAAAGATGTCTATTACAAATAATAATAAAGAACTTTATATAGGACAAACAGTATGGGACCTAAGATCAGATGGCGGTCCTTTACAAAAGGCATACATTACATCAATTATGTCTTCAACTGACGCTACCAAGAAAGAAATAGAGAAAATATAACAGTGGAATGGGCTGAGGACTCTGGTATTGTGAAAGGGAAAATGATATCTATAAATAAAGTTTTTCTACGCTTACCAGAAACAGATAAACTCATCACGGCCATTGATCCTAGGGCGCCGACAACGGTCACTGATAAGAATCCTCCGGATTCCAGTAAAAAGGAAGTTGATGACTCTGGAGTGTATAGGAGCCAGAAGGTATGTCCATCTGTCAGCAGTGCTTCAAGAACGTTAGAGGGTTCAGCACCCATATTGGAAAAAGGCATCCTAAGGAAGCCAATGACAAAAACTGAGATCTGTATTAAAGAGTCAACCAACTGACGACGGGCAATCCTCCAAGGGTTAAATAAAGCAAGATTTGGATAAGTAGTTTAAAACATTCAAGGATCTCCTAAAGTCCCCTCTGAAAGAAAAGGAATTTGATTCCGCTATGAGACAGTTCCTCCTCTTTCTCAAAGAGGCAAATAAAGAACTTCCGGGTCCCAAACACCCAGCTTCACGTTTCTATCAGATGCGAAGGAAGAAGATACTGGAAATGAAGAGTAAGGGAATAAAAGCTGCCTCAAATCCACAAAGATCGTATAAGGCCAGAGCGTATAAGGAGTAGAGGGGCTTTACCTAAGATCACGAGTGAATTTTTTGACCGGTTGGGAATTGACCAAGGCTTTTTGTGGGAGATTGCTGAGACAATCATACTAGATTCTCTCGGTATAATCCACCACCACATATATGGGACATGACCAGCAATGATTAATTGACTTACACATTCATTTAACTTTAGTCTGTGTATATATAGCTCCTGTGGTCCTCTATTAGGTGTTACATTTGTTCCGGTATGAACTTGTGTATAGTAATACCTACGCATTATTCCTATTCAACCATTGCTCTGTGAATTGATTGGTATGGTGTGTCTCAGCTACTCAATGTAATTGAGCAGCCACACTTATTTTAATTATTGAAATAATGTGCTTTTTCTCTTATGAACCTCCTATTATAATCAAATTTGTTCGTAATATTGACAAATTTGCATTTATAAGACCTCTTGAGAGAATACAGAATTATTTCAGACACCTAATCATTTGCATAAGTTATTACTAAAAGTCATATAATGCAATCAAACGTTTATAATGACTAATAATTAAACCTTATATGCACACTGATCGAGTTAGGGCCACCGAGATGACAAACATACTACAGTTTTTAGGGGTCAACTCCTTCGATGTATCATCAAAAAAAAAAGACATGGAATGACCAATTTTATACGCTAGCACGTCTATTTTATAGACCCATATGTTGGATAACCAAACTGTCGGATAACTGGGGGTCCCCAATATGTAGAGCTGGCATTACTTTTTTGTAAACGGCTATCATGCGAATCCCTCAAACCAAAAATAAAGAAAATAATTTGATTCATTTGTGATGTTTAAGCGATCTTATACAACGGTAATTTGTTGGAGGAAGATTGAGTAAAGGTTTAGCGGTAGGTATTGAAAAGCTACAAACATCAAATACCATTATTACTTAAGTATAATACGAGGCTGGCTATGTCAGTGTAAATGTTAAGTTATGATTAATTATAAGAGCCTTATGATTCAGAATTTTCATAGAGAAAAATTCAAATATAATCTTAGTATAAATTCTATTCATAAGAATATTATCAATGTAAACAATATTTTGGCTGTTGTAAATCAAACAAGCAAAATATTAGTTGGCTGGGGCCAAAGAAAAAACTTTTTATCTTTAAAAATTGATATGACATTAAACCCTCTATTCTTCCTTAACATTTCCTGAGGAAGGATACTAAAGGTTCCGAAATGTCGAATAAACTTTTAAAGATAAAACGTTTTTTCTTTGGCTCCATCCAACTAATATTTTGCTTTTAAGAATATTATGTATTTATTAAAAATATTTGTTATAATTGTTAGTGATAAACAAATGTTTTACAACGCCATAATGCAATTAATTTTAAAAAGGGTTTATTTTATGTATGCAGGATGAAGTTGAGAGATCTGTGCGAGAAGTCAATGAAATGTTAGGTGAAATGCAAGAAGTTGGACCTGCCCACTATTCTGAGGCATCTTCTATGACAGCTAATGCGCGCAAAGGGGTCCTCAGTATAGATCATCGTACACTCAACCCTAACAACGAATTAAGACGTATTTTTGGATCAAAAATCATACAGAATGAACAAGTGTAATTTTTTTATTTTGTTTTTTTTTAATTACTAAAGATCTGTAATTTTAATTGTATTGTGGTTTCTAGAAAAAAAAGGGGTAGAAATAGAGGACATTTGAGATCAACTTGGTTAGTTTCACCTAAAGAAAATTGGCCCCAAATCGGAAAACCAGGTCAGTTTATTTCTTAAGAATTTTGTATGATAATTTTATTCTAAGATTAATTAATATATTTTTTAAGAATTATGTCAGGGAAATAGATATATTATAAAAAAAATAAACCTTACAAATATCAATTGAATATGAATTTTGTTAGAAATGTTAAAAATTTTTTCCCAAGAACCTACTAGTTTTTATTTAGTATAGTTTTTGCATTGAAAATTGGTATTGATATTTCCCTTTACATTACCATTTCTCTGCATCTTAACACTTTACCTGTTTGTTACATTAAACTGTGTTACAAATTTTGTGAAGTTTTCATTTGCTTCATTAGCAAAAACATACGAATTAAAAAAACAATTGAAATGTTTTATTAGAATAAAATTATTTTTGACATAATTTTAATGTTTCAGGATTGTCCATGAAACTTGTAGAAACTAAAAATGGTGTCCATTATTTTACATATGAACATTCTTTAAATTACCAGCAAGTGCAAATGCGATTTTTGGAAGCTGTAGAAAGTTTGAATCCAGATTTCATTGTAGTAAGCAATTTTACATTACTTGTAGATTTAAAATGTACCTTATAAAACTTACTGATGCAGAAATTGCAATTTTTTTTACTTTCTCTAACTGCCGTTAGAGAGAGTATTTTTTTTTTAAATAATTTAAGGTGCATTAAATATTGTCAATGAGATATATGGTCATTGGTGCCCGCAGCCTTCTTAGTGCACTGCCCATCACATGAGCTGTAGAGGCTCCTAGGAAGAAAAAATATTGTAATCGTGTCGAATTTTCACCGGAAATACATGTTTTGAAAATGGATGATTTTAGAAAATGGAGCATGGGTATGTATGTAAACAGCAGAGCTCAAAAACGAAAAGTCATAGAACTTTCATATTTGGGTATCACCATAAGACCCAACAGGAATTTACTTGCCAAAATTCCTCAACCGGAAGAAGTGCCACCTTACTGAATGGATTTTTCAGTTTTTTGCTATTTTCTCGAAAACTCTCCACCGATTTTTTATAAACCAAGTATGTGAACTACACATACAAGAACCTACAATTTTTATTTTAAATCTTTCTATGGGAAAATTCATTTAAGGGGTGATATAGGAATCACTGGCCTAGGGGAGGTTACACTAGATCATGTTACGAGTGAAGTTTGTATGTGAATGAAAATACTCATAATATTTGTAACTTGAAATCAAAATATTCATCCATTTAACAAACAAAATATTCATAAATTTTTGAAGTTAATAAACCTTCTATGAAATCTTAATTCTATTATATCATTGTACCATGTAATTAAAATTAAATATGTTGCCAATATTTGGAGTTTGAAGAAAATCGGTTAACTGGAAGTATGTTTCTACGATTTTTCCGACAACGGCTTTAACAATTTTATTTAAACCTAGTATATCGATCGCACATACAAATTGCTGCAAGTTTTAATTGAAAAATTTCACAGGTAAAATTCTTATAAGAGAGAGGTTATGTTTGCCTCTAAAGTGCTATTATATTTTTTCCATCTGGGTACATTTCAAGATTGGTGGTGGAGCATGTTGAAATGTCTCCCAGGATATAATCGATTTTATTTCTCTCTTATAGAAAAAAATTCATTGTTAATAAATCTGTCTCGGACTTCATGCATATTCTTCCTGGCTTAGTCTTAAAACTTTTTATCATTTATAGGGGATAATAAATACCCATCCATACCATGTTGATGCCTTGCTGCAGTTGTCAGATTTGTGTAGACTGAGTGATGATCTGGCCCTAGCTGCAGAACTAGTACAGCGAGCACTCTATTGCCTTGAATGTGCTTTCCATCCATCTTTTTCAGTTACATTGGGTAATTGCCGATTAGATTACCGACTTCAGCAGAACAGGTGGCTGTTTTCATTAATATGTATCATTTTTAGATAGTTTTTTTGTTACATTCTAAATACAATAATTTTAAGATATAAACGTTATTCAGAGTAACAATTATTTTATTTTTTCTTTTAAAATAAACATTTAGAATTGTTTCAATTTTTAAAATAATTCCATAAAGATTATTTTCCTAAAATTCACATCAACATAGAATAAAAGTATTAGCACTTTAATTTATTGTACCATTTTATATACTGTATATACTAAAATGATGTCAAAACCAAATGTTTTTATTATTGTTGTTTAATATCTGTCTTAGGTCGTTGTATATAGCATTGTTTAAACACATGCTTTTCATAGGATCTAGAGCATGCTATAGAACAGCCCTTGAATTTTGCAAATTAATCCTTTCACTAGATCCGGAAGGTGATCCTTTAGCTGTAGTTCTTGCGCTTGACTTTTATGCCTTAAGGTCACAGGAGTATGAATGGTTTTTACGCATAGCTAACGATTGGGAACCTACAAGAAATCTATCACAGGTAAAAACGATCTATATTTTCTCATTTATTATTGAATTGTTCTTATAAATAACACAATAAATTCTGCCTGCCCATAATATAATTTAATGAATTAGTTAAGGTTTTTTTATGTTTCATAACCTTTCTAAGTCTTGGCAAAAACATTGTAATTGTAATCTCTAATTATTTAGATAATAATATATTTAATGAGATATTAATTACTATTTCAGTTACCCCATTTTGCGTACTCCGTGGCAATTGCGCAATTTCAATTGGGCGACGTGGAGCAGGCTCACATTCTGCTTCAGAAAGCATTGATAATGTTCCCCGGTGTATTAATTCCTCTAACAGAAAAATGCAATGTACAAACTGATTCGAGAATAACATCTAGTCCGTTCTTTAAAAATGCCCAGCTAACGTAAGTATAGTTTTTAACTATTAAATAAAACTGTAAGTTTTTTAGAAGTATTCAGCATTAAGATTGTTTATTACTTTTCTACTGCTTAAGTGCTGTCGTATTGATATGGTTTGCGGTCCCTTGAATTTAAAATAAATATTTTAATGAATGGTTGTTGTGTGTGTTTGAAAAAAATATTTCAAAAACTAGAAATGCTAGTAAGCGCAAACTTTAATATTTCTTTTGACATGAAGATTCGGTTAAAATCCATCAATCAGAAGTGCGATCTTCTTGGTGGTCTTTTTTGTTTTTTACAGTTTTCTATAAAACTACTTCAACGATTTTCTTTAAACTTCTTTAAGTTATTTAAACATATGAAGCCCTTTCTCTTATAATTGAAACATTTTTCTTGGGAAAATTAATTTTTGGAGTATTCTGTAGGACTGCAGACTTCAGCTTTCCTTTAAAGAATCATACCTATATAAGATTAAAGTCATTAATGCATTGCTACAATTTTATTATTATTATTATTATTATTATTACCAACCTCGAGTGGGCTATATCCCGGCACTGCAGCCAACAGAGGCTTATTGTGCCATCCCCGATAGATCCTAGTAGACAAACCCTCCCTCCTTAAGAAGTTTGAGGGCCTTCACCACCAGGTCATTTTCAGCTACAATCTCCTCAGGTCGCAACGTACCAAAGGTCTCATACCTCAATTTAATTATTGCAATGCAATCAAACAACAGGTGGGGGCCGTTTCCTTCTCTTCCTGACATAATCTGCACAAGGGTTCCGCTCGAATGAGCCCTACCTTGTACAGATGTTTCCTGAACCTACCTTGACCCGTAAATAGTCCCGTCACCAGAGAGATCTGGCTCCTACTCAGACTAAGAGTCATTTGGGTCCTTCGTTTACACAGTCCTGGCATCATCCTTTTACTGTGTATAATACCCAGGGTCCCCCTCCAGAGCTCTTCATGCTTACTGCAACACCACTCTCTAATCGCTGCACGAATCGCTCCGCCAGTTATCCCTAGAACCGGTTCTGGGCCAATGAACGGAGTGTTTGCCCCGTTCCTGGCCAGTTGATCAGCTGTCTCATTACCCTCAATCCCTGCATGTCCAGGCACCCATAGCAGCTGTTCCTTGTTGTGCGTGGAGAGTCTCTCCAATGCCTCACTACATTCTTTCACTAGGGATGAGGTAGTTCTGTAAGCCTCTAGGGCTTTCAGTGCGGCCTGACTGTCCGAGCAAATGCGTATGACCTTGCCCCTTGGGGCTCTACGCAGGTTCTCCTCGGCACAGACCTTAATGGCAAAAACTTCAGCCTGGAATATAGTGGAATACCTGCCCAACGGCCTCTCAATGAGTACCTGCGGGCTCATTCCATACACTCCTGCTCCAGTTCCGCAATCCATCCTAGAACCGTCTGTAAAACACAGAGGTCCTGTCCGGTAGCGTTTTTCCCACCCGTTGGACCATTCCGCCCTAGAGCCTAGGAACACCCGAAATGGAACCTCGAAGTTATATGTTGGATAGATGCTATCCTGGGCCATGTCTAACACCGGGCCCGGGTTGACCTTTAGCATTATGTCCAAGTGTTTGGCTAAGGAGCCCCTCTGCTTCCAAAGACCATTGTTGCGCAATCTGTGTGCACTGGCCCTCGCCTCCGCTTGCACTAACAAGTGCAGCGGTGCCAAGCCCAGCAGCACCTCTAGCGCAGCTGTCGGAGCACTTTAACAAGCGCCCGTAATAAGAAGGCACGCCAGTCTCTGTACTCCACTGAGGCACTTCTTGGCTGTCTCCTGCTCCGTTTTAGGCCACCATACCACCGCGCCATAAGTTATGACCGGTATGATGGCCCGTGTATATATCCAATGGGTCATCCTTGGAGTTAACCCCCATGACTTCCTACATGCCCGTGTAGCATAGCATAGCGACTTCTTAGCTTTCTGCACTATACATTCTAGATGTGCGTTCCATGTGAGCTTAATATCCAGGATAACTCCCAGATACTTTACTCTATCTGTCACATCCAGTATCCTCCCGAAGAAGTACAGTGTCTTATATACCTCAATGTCCTCCTCCTGGTAAAAGGTACGAGGGTGGTTTTCTGTATGCCTTGGCCTGGGAGTACATTCTCTGTCCAGGCTTCGATATAAATAGAACTCTTACAGACCTCCATGCTCTAGGAACACGGTAGAGAGCCAAACATGCTCTCATCAGTCTGCATAGCATAGGAGTAAGTGTGCTGCACTTTTAAGTTTAAAGAAATTGGTTAACCGCAAGTAGACTTTACAGAATAGATTTCAAAGTTTCAAGAAAACGGCTTCATCGAGTTTTGCTTATTGCTCATATATAAACCTATAAAAATTGATAGAACTAGTTACATTTGATTTCATGATATCTGCCTCCTTGACTTCAGATAAATCTCATTCAGTACCTGATATTTGCTGAGAAGCTAAACCATTGTAATTGTTTGCAATAGTTGGGTCATCTCACCACCATCTAACATATTGCAGTATAAAAATTCTATTTATAAGAACATTTTTCCGTTGTAATCGAAGTGAAGTCAGAGAAATTCGTCTGAATGTTTCAAACTAGTTTTTTTTTTGTCTATAAAGTTTTCTTCAAACTTAGGTGTCATTTGTTGTGGTGGTTGGTTCCGCAGTGCTGGAAAGCATCAGAGACATTTTCCGTGGTAGCCTGCTTCATTTTGTGGTCATCGACCGGTTTCGGGCGTTCGCCCATCTTCAGGATGCGTTAGATTTAGACTCTGAATGAGTGTGAAACTAACTTTGCTCTGTGCGAAGTCTGTGTTGTCACACTGTCTAAAAACGCATCCTGAAGATGGGCGAACGCCCGAAACCGGTCGATGACCACAAAATGAAGCAGGCTACCACGGAAAATGTCTCTTAGGTGTCATTATTATTAACTTTTATCTTTGTAGTGATATTGATGTTATTTTTGTGTTGTATGATAAATATGTATTTTAATCAGATCATGTTATTCTTGGTGTCTGCAATATACGAAAGGTTACTTCATGCATATCGTCAAACAGTGTGAATTTGTTTTAAGTTGTTTATCAGTCGCAATTATTGTTAGATATAGGACATAATTGTTTCTGCATTTAGGTAACAAATATGGGTGATGCATTTTTTATAAAATAATTGTTTGGTAAAAAATATTTGTAACTTTTAAATTATGTTTTTAATGTTTAACAGGCAGAGCAAATCTCTAACCCAGTTAGAGTTATTATATGTAGCCCGTAGTTACCATTTATGGAAAGAATCAGAATTAGTGCCATGGTTAGAAAGCAATGTCCATCAAGTATTGGATCGTATAGACGCACGGGACCCTATGGTTTTAGAATGGGAAGTAATCAGACAGAAGCGTTACCCAAATACCCCAAGAAATATTTTGCGACATATTATACTTTCTGATATTAAAGATATACCAGTACTCATGAACGAGGTAAACCGATTTTATTTTTAACTTTCCTTATAAAATCCTTGTTATTGTAAAAAACAAAAAATTAATTCTTTTACAGGAATTGCAAGTACCAGTTTTGAATTTTGATCCGCTACCACCAACTGATTCAGTGGATTTATATTCCAGACCTATCAGGACGAGACTTTATGAAAATGATAGTACTTTATCGATTTTTTTAAGATCTCTTATGCCGAATTTTAATATCATTCAGGTCACTTCGGATGAACCGTGAGTGTTAATAATTTTATAACTTTATTTGAAATAAACTCTGCCTTATTAATATTTAGTTTGATTAAAAAAACTTAAAAGATTTTTGACTATAAAAACTTGAACTAACAAAACATCAGTGATTTAAAAGGTAATATTTTTTAGAGGGGCAGCAGAGGAAGGAGGAGAAGGCTCTGGTGTAGATCTGAGACGAAGTGTGGCATCTTTGCTGGATGCAATGAGAGATCTCCTATCAAATATTCATATGTCAGATGTACCAGGGGATGGAGATATCGATGATGATCCTGATTCTGATGAGGGAAGACCATGGTAAATATATATTTAAAATTAAATTATTATTTAAATTTTATTCTACTGGATTACTTAACATTATGTAATATTAAGTAAGATAATGTATTCTAATTAATCATGGAATCGCCTCTATTAAAAAATATGTTTGAATTATAAATTAGTGATAAAAACATCTCACTCGTCAAAAAAATGGATGAAAAATGCAAACTAAACAATTTACTGTAATAAAAAAATATGGATAACGTGCAGGAATAAATGTTTTGTGAATAAACTCTAATAATATTATGTCACGATTTCATTACTTCGTGACTGGTTTCATTTTGAAAAAAATAAATTAATAGAAAGTTTACTTTGACTAGAGCTACACTTAATGATTAAATAGAGAAACAAAAATAAAATATGACGAATTTTCGACCTTTGTTTATCTCCTCCCCAATCTTTTTTTTCCTTCTTTTTAAGATTGTGATAGTGAATTGAGTTATCACGCAAATGTATGTTTTAAAGTTTAGTTTTAGAGATCGGGTTTGCATACTATATATGATGAACAGTGTAACTAAAAATTGAAATCGAAACTTCATACTTTGTGTGGGTGCCCCAAAGGAACTGACATAAAGATTTTGCTCAATATCGGCTGAATACTTTTATTTCATGCACATTGTTTCAATTTTTCGGTCGCCCGTGCTACTATATTATATTTTACCGAGAAAATTTATGCAGCTTTTTATGAAAATAATCTGAGATGTTAAGCTTCCCTCTACCATAGCATTTCAGTGTAATGTAAAGGTTATCACTTCAAATTAGGGACTATTAAATAAGTCTTCTCGTGATTCTTCTTTTCTATTCCACAAAGAAGTGGACTAACATTTCTTCAGAAGGGTCTTGGCGTCCCTCAGGTATCCCAGCTTAATAATACTTATAACTGATTTCCACATCACAGTACACAGAGTACAATTAGTAGTTGGAGTACAAATATATGGATTTAGTGTACCTTCAGGCAAACTCTAGCTCACACCATAAACACTCAAATCACTACCTCTCCGTGACACTGACTCCAAGGGTTCAACAGGAGTTGTTCTAAGATTCAAATGATTGGCTTTATAGCCAGCCTGTACCTCTAAACATATTTATCTATATTGACGTATTAGAAGTTGAGAAAGGCAGTAAGAAGAATTGCTTTCGTATTGGATTAAAAAAGAAAAATACAATATAAGCTAGGAATTATATTCTTATATTTTTTTTACTTTCTCTTACTTCCTTAAGTAGAAATATTGTGATCGTGACAATTTTCAAAATTTACTTTTCGCCGAAGTAGATATTTTTTAATCCTTAGAGATGATATTTTCCGTGATAGCCTGCTTTTTTTTGTGGTTATCGACCGGTTTCGGGCGTTCACCCATCATCAGGATTTTTTTGTCAAAACATGTGGTACCATAGACTTGCACATCGCAAATTTATGTTATCACACTTTTTGGACAAAAACATCCTGATGATGGACGAACGCCCGAAACTGGTCGATTACCACAAAAAGAAGCAGGCTATCACGGAAAATATCTCTGATTCTTTCCAGCTCTGCGGAACTTTTTAAATCCTCCTAAGATTTTTGTATCCTCATGGTGAATAGTTTCTCTTCTTAAAGGTGACTAAAAATCTATTTCTTCATACTTTATTGAAATGAATTTGTTTGAAAAAGTGATGAAAAAATAGGATTTTTAAATAAATGTGAAAACAGTCTACCTGCTTCACTGTACCAAGTTTTAAAAGAAACCCATAGGTGTCCTTATCGAAATAATCGCGGAAAACTGAAAAATCCATTTTGTAAAACAATTCGTTTGTTTAGTAATGTTTCAAATCGAACTCTTTTTTAATCGGAATTTTAATCTCATAAAAATTAATTTCACAGATGATAAAACCGTATAATATATTGAAATGCATTCACCCTTCTTCCAGAAACCTTCTAAAATTAATTCTCTTGAAAAATATTCATTAAAATAGACCTCTTGGGTGCAATGCGTTTCTGAGGCTCGTTTCACACTATACGATTTTCACCGTACGGCTTTTTGCCGTGACAATGTTGTTTTCAAATTGCACGGTTTTTCCCCGTTGTAAACTAAGCATTTTCATTTCGTTTGTCAATGAGATAACAAGTGTTTCAATGAATCGTGAACAAACTATTGCTTTGTGGTTATTACATCGCTTCACTGTACCAAGTTTAAAAAGAAACCCATAGGTGTCCTTATCGAAATAATTGCGGAAAACTGAAAAATCCATTCTATTACCGTTTGTATTAGATTTTGGTGAACAGTAGAAAAAATTATTTCAAAGGGCGCCAGTAAATATATGTATATATTAATCATAATCTGTTTTATTTACAATATTAAAAGTTATGTATATTTTCCAGAAGTCGCAAATGGAAAAGGGAAATTTGCTTCAGCTTATTAATTTTTTTCATTAAACTTAGGCTAGTTAGATAGTACATTTTTCAATATCAACTACAAGCGATGTAAGATTTATTTCGGAATTATCTCTATTATTAATAAATTATATTGTTGGATGTATAGTAAGCCAACTGTTTGAATTTCAATTCACTTAAGTAATTATGGTGTTTAAACTTTAATACACAAGACTTTATTACTGTACTTATTTCTGCTACAATGATAATTCTCCTTACTAGGAAAGAACCAAATCAGATTTTTATGTAAATAATCGCTATTAAAAATGTTATTTCATCGTATAAAGAACTTATATATTATTAATAAATTTATAACATTGAGCCCTTCCTTAAATATTACATATATGATGTAAGATATATACGAAAATGTTAATAAGTTATATAAAGATGTAATTTTAATGATATAAATGTAAATGCTCATATCAGAATATTGTAATATGCATTTTTATTATTTTGTTATTAAAACTAATTATTAATTAGGTTTATACTAAATTTGGAATAGGGATGTTTACTTGTTTCACTTTATACTAAAAACATTTTTATTTTAAACACATTCCTTACAATCATTTTTTTTTTTTTTTAATGATTGCTATAACAATAAAAATTGTCCAGATGAAAGTTAAAAAAATAGAAAACATTCTCTATTTATTTTGTGATATTTTCTAAATAAAAATAGAAAAAAAATAAAAGGTTGTTATTGGAAAAATGAATATTAATTTTATTTTAAGTCGCATACCTTAAGACTGTCTTACTTTTTTAAGAAGAAATGATAATAAATCACTATATTCGAATAAAAATAATAACAATGCTGAAAGGGAAAGTATAATCAGAAAAAAAATATATATAAAAAGTTTTAATTAATGAAACTCATTGCTTGAATATATTGCATAGGTGAATACGAAACCTAGTGGTCAAGTATTAATTTGAATGTAACAATCATTCATAATGTTATTTATGTAAAACTCAAAATATTTAAATTGATACATTAAACTAATGTATATATATTACTTTTAGAAATAGATTCTACGGAGTTGTTTCCTAGAAATAAAAAGTTGGAAAATGAAATTAAATGAATTAACAAGGAACTAAGTTCTAAAATGGCCTATTTTTGTGAAAAAAATTAATGACTATATGCGCACAATAAAAGGAAGATAATGATAAAAAGAAATCTTAAACCTAGTTTACGATTTAATAATTTTCTATATCATTTTTTTATGCTAATAAAGTTTATTACAATCTGTTTTTGTTCTTGCTTTGAGATTTCGTTACATTTTATTTATTACAACCACTAGGTTTTTTTTTTGTTTTGTAATAAACTTGAATTTTAACAAAATGTATGGAATGTAACGATTGTATTGTTTTAGATTAATGAGAATTATACTTATTTTTGTGCAGTTTGGTTAGTTTATTAAATGTTATATTATTACTAACTCAAAGTTCCGAACATTTTCTCAATGGTTTTTCCGATATATTGCTCCGATATATTGCAAATAAAAAAATAATTAGAGCTAATCCTCTAAATCTATCTCAGGCTTCCAGAAATACTTCTTTTTATCTCAATTTTTTGATACAAACATTTATTTCCAAATGGACAATACACTTACACTATACACTTTTTTTTTTTAGTGCGGGTTATTATGCAATGTGCTCTAAAAGATCTATTGTGACCTCTTGAACCTTTTCATTGCAATGCTGGCCTCCGGGCAGTCAGCTGCTGAGGCTCGTGGAAAGAGAACAACTAAGGGCAACACTGCCGGAAAGAACTCGGGAGCTCTGCGAACTGGCACTACCTTATCGCGCCTCTTTTAATATTATGATAATTAAAGCTGAAATGAATTCAAAAGTTTCTATCAATTTTCCTTGCTCGTACTACTGTAGATTAGTATATAATATTCTTGTCAGATTTCTGAAATTGAATTTTCACCAGAACTTGTAATTGAAGGTACCTAATAAGAAACAGAGGGTTTCAGTTTCGGAATAGGTCGGTTTATTTGAAAGGGCAGCCTAACTCGTAACCGGCAAACGCTCAAGTTCAAACTTCATGTAGATACTGCCAGCACAATTAAGATTTTGCTTGAAATCGGTTAATCGCGAGGAACCATTGACAATGGGTTTTTCAGTTCACCTAACTTTCTCAAAAATGGTTCTAATGACATCATTAAAACTGTATATATTACACATATTTATAAAGGATAAAACTTTTATATGAAACATTTTTCCATGAACTTTATTTTAGCGGGCTGTGATGTTGGGCTTTTCTATAAAAATACGGTTACTCAGCTTCATTATTATTATTCATGTTGAAATGTGTAGTCTTGAAGATCTTCAATCCATTTTAATATTTTTATTTCCAAGCTTCCGACTTGGAAGCTATCTTCATGAAACTATGTGAAATATAAGCTTATTTAAATGATATTTTGGTAATTGTAAGTTGTCGTGCCAAATACACTCTCCCTATAGTCACATGCTAAGTTTACTCTTCCTATTAATTACATATCGATATATTCTTCTATTCTGATGTTACTTTATTTTACATTTTTATCATTATTTTTGCTTTTCCAAGCTTTATTTACAATTCAACACAATATTTCCATGTTTCTCATTAAACTTCTATTTCTTATTTTTACACTTCTATTTCTCAATCACACATTCATATCACACACACACACACACTCATGGAACACTTAAAAAAAATATCGGTTAACGGTCACTTTGCTATCAGTGTAAGTTGTGTGAAGGTCAACTTATCGGATTAGGTTAGGTACATAAATACACTCATTATTGCTATTAATTTGGACACTATGAGCTATATATCAGCTATATTTTTTATTCCATTTTATACAAATCACTAAATCTTTTCTTGTATAAATTGTTCAGGACTAGAAAAAATGAGTTAACCCTTAACTAGTATCGTCAATTTCTCAACTTCAAGTGGTATCGTTGGGTCAGCATTGACCCGAAACTTTAAAAGCGCATTACTTTTTATAGGTCATTGATTTAAAGATCGGCCTAGTTTTTGTCAGAAAATTTATTTAGCAAACCAAAATGATGAATATTTTGTTAATTTTTTTTTATGATTAAGAAAAGAAAAAAAAATTAAAAAATCACAAAGTTGTCTTTTTTTAATCATTATTTTTAAGTTACAAAAAAATGAGAAGAAAAAATAATATTTACTGAAAAATGCCATTTTCTTAAAATTAGATATTCATTCCAAGAATAGAATAGTCTAAAAAAAAAAGAAAATAAACTTTCTTAAATTCTGCAAGTACATAATTTAGACTTTATCGGAGCAGTTGTTGCATACACACTTTGATGGTTGCTGCAAACGTTCCGGTCACAGATCCAACATATCGCCGAATGTTTTTTATCGTTCTTCGAAGAGCACATATGACATCGCGGTCGTTTCTTTGTACTAACTTTACTTTCTTCCTTTACTAGTTCCTGCTTCAGGTTCAGATAGCCCAGTGAGTTAAATTTTGGTTATAGTGCTGCGTATGTCTCGAGGTAATTTTGGCTCTAGGGGGCGTGGAAACTTGTGAAGCGCAAAGAAAAAATGAGTTAATTATTTAAATAGTTTCAATAGGTGAAATGACAAGGCCCAAGTGTAATTCGATAATATCCATATAATGGACTGCATTTGACTGTGATAGAAGGGTGGTAGTTGGGAGGGGACTGTAGAGCAGTGTCCGCTATGACAGGGGCACGACAACTCACAATTACCGAGATTTTTACAAAAAATAAATCCAATCCTGATATAGTTATCAGTGCATGTTGTTATTGCACTTTGCTTAGATGGTTAGTGCAATAACAAGAGGTACAGCTAGAGAAATACAATCTTCGATGCATGTACCATAGTTCCTTGAAGATAACTAGATTCACTAGTCGAGAACTTGGAAATAAAAACATTAAAAAGGATTTAAGAATAATACACTCAAATAAATACAAAGGCTTAAATTCGCCAGAAGAAAGGGCTCTAGTTGACAGCTACGCAAACCGTCTATCGAAGAATTACATGAATATATCGATATGTTTTTGTGGCTGGTTAGCTCACGTAATGACCGGCAGAGTGGCAGCCATTTTTGTTTACAAACTGATCATGGTTTGACACAGTAGCCGTAAGTTACAATTAGGACTACTATTAACTGCATAGGAATAATTATCAGTTTTTATATCCAGTGGTAGCCAGGTCTGTTATATTCATTTCATACTTCAGGATGTTTGATAATTATCCTTGATAAGAAGCACAAAACATCAATCCCTGCTAAAGTCTTTATCAAGTATAAATGGGTTCTGCTGTTTATCAGTGGTTACTGTGAAAGAGACAAGATTTGTCGCTAGAGTTGAAATTGAAGTTCATAATGACCATACATAATTTATATATATTTGATAAAAATGGTACACTCTTGTTTTACACAGAATGGAATCGCCTTAAAAATTCAGGAATTACGAGAGAAGAAGTAAGTAGCACTGATTGATTTTCCATAAATTGGCCTTAGAGAAATAAAAAATGGTAATTTATGAGTTAATAAGAATTTTATTTTGAACTTTAATTTTATGATACTCTGAATTACAGGAGGCAAAGTTGATGTATGGAATGTTGTTTTCAATAAAATCATTTGTAGCAAAAATATCCCCACTAGATATGAAAAAAGGCTTTTTATGTTATAAAACAAACAAGTATGCTTTACATTACCTAGAAACTCCTACGGGATTAAAATTTATTTTAAATACAGATGTGAATGCTCATGACGTAAGAGAATTACTTCAAAAAATATATAGTCAGGTAACTTTGTCGTTTCTCTAATTTAATAGGGTAATACTGATTATTCTGGACAAACATACCACCCTTCCTAAAACATCTAATATTTTCAATGCACACTGTCATTAATTTAGTATACCACGAAGAATTATGTTTAAGTATCACCATAAGTAAACAATTATTGACGATACATGGGTAATTTATGGATTATTTTTCGACTTTTCATTTTTATTGCTGAATAAGCTCACGATATTGCAGCTTCTCATGCATAAGAAGCAATGCCACACTAAGCTCGCATTAGTTCTGCAGCTCTTGTATCTTATAACGAATAATGAAGAGGAAAAACAGAAAGTGAATTTAGGGATATTCTGCGGAATAAGAGATATTGTTCGAAGGGTGTTAGAGAGCTGTCAGCCATATTTGTCCAGAGTTTAGTTTCAGTAAACGATAATTGACTGAGGTTATAGAGGAAAAAATGTTTAAATTTGTTACTTACTTTCTGACCATCACAGTCCTTGAAGGGCCTGAGCCTTAGCCACTTAAATTTGTTAAGGAAGATGAAATAATGAAAATTGTCGAGTTACTCTGTTTATTTTATTATACATACATATATATCCGGCGCTATAGCCCAGTTCGAGTTCTGACTTTTTCAGGAGTTTGTTCAGAGCACCGCTTTCTGTCTATCGCCAAGACCACTACTGCGAACGCGCCTATTTTTGCAGCTATCTTGCCAACTTGATCGATCCATTTCTTTTTTGGCGTGCCTACTTTCATTTTTCTAATTGGCTTTAAAGATTTAATTTCTTGGGTATCTGGTCATCTCCCATTCGTTGTACATGACCTGCCCATCTCAGCTTACTTATTTGTACATAATTTACAATGGAGATATCTTTATAAAGTTCATACAGCTGCACATTGTGTCTCCTCCATTCTCCATTTGCTCTTATTGGCCCAAATATGCGTTTCAATACCTTCCTTTTAAAAATCTCTAGCCAACGCTCATCTGCTTAAAGTAAGTACCAGTATTCTGAGCCATATGTTAAAATGGGTCTTACTATAGGGAGTTGCTTTTGTCTCCTTGATTACCATATGGGATTTAAAATATTTATTGTGATCATAGTAGCCTCCGTTGACAGCCACCATAGCAGATCTATTTCAAGAGACATATCATTGGTTGAGCTCACTAATATGCCCGAATACTTAAATCCTTCTACCCTTTCAAAGCTATAATTTTCATCTTGGAAACGGGTATTATTATAGCAGCTTCTGCCAACTTGTACTTCGTTTTTCCTCGTTTATATTATCCTGGTGAGGACTGCAGGGCTTCAAAAGCTTCTTTAAGGTCAACTTCCGATCTATTAATTATAACACTACATTGAGTCTGTCTACTGAATAGATAATTCTTTGATTACAGTCCGGTTTCGTGTCTTATAAAAGAATTATATAAACATGTAGTTCGACAATTTCATTATTTCATCTTAGAAAAATTTGAAATCAGTCATTCCTACAGATTAGATTAATATTTTTTAACTTCAAGAAAAGTTTATTATTCGAAGTTTCGGACACCTTTAGTATCTTTTATTAGGAACTAAGGAAAGTCCAGGAGTCTTTAGTCTCTACCTACAATCTTTATTGAATTATTAACAGCTGCCAAACTAACCATTATTTATATTAAATTTAAATTTCAGTTTACCTTCTCTAGTGTTTTATGATTTCTAGCGTTATTCAATTTGTAAATTTGGTTAATTTTGTTTTATAGGTTTATGTTGAGTACATAGTTATGAATCCTGTCTGTAAATTAGATGAACCCATTAAAAGTGAACTCTTTAAGGAAAAATTAGACGAACTAATAAAGAATTCTCCGTTTTTTGTGTCAAAATCACTATAACAAAGATTGTAAGATAAATTTGTTGATTGAAGTATAAATTGTAAGATTACTTTGTTTCTTTCTCATATTCATGTAAATATGGAAACATTCCTATTACCTTGGAAACTTAGTTTGTGAACGGAATTATTTACTATGCTTAAATATTAGGCTCCCCTAATATTAACTAGGGTGAGTGGCAGGAAATGAAGTTCCTCCGTCCATTATAAAATTTATAGGCATGATAGAAATAACAAGATTTATGATACTTTTAGCGTGAAGTAAACCATTGTAATAATAAAGACCTTTATTTTAAAGAAAATAATAATTTGATTGTCAGATTGGGAATAAACCCTTTTGTTCTTTTACATTACAAATTGTACAACGAAAACTTCGCTTCTAAGTATTGATTAAAGCAAAGGTAAATATGATTTTATTAATAAATTTCTAATGTGATTCTGAGTCATTTTGTACCAGGAAACATTCGCACGACGAGGATCCGATCGGCTAGTTAAAACTAATAACTTAAAAACGAACAAACAGGTGATAAAATTATGTAATAGATGTTTATTCAAGAAATACTTGTGCTCTTTAAAAAAAACACTGACAAACTGGGAAACTTCTTTAGGAAACTAGGTTTGAACAAACCTAGTTCAGAACAAACAATAAACTTACAAAACACCCACACCTACCCAACCCTCCTTATGACAAGACTGGTGTTTACAAATTTAATTGTCCCGATTGAACTGCACGTATGTACGTAGGCCGCGACGGGAAGACGCCACGCCACAAAGTCAGATTTAAAGAATGCCTGCGCTTATAAAAATACAATAAAACAGACTCCAAATATGCTAACCACCTCATAAAATGCAATCACAAATTATTGTAAACAATGATACTATTACAAGGTACAAAAGAAAAACGAATGGACATTCTAGAAAAATAAAAACATATACGAACACAAAACTATCTACAAAAACATAATGACCAAATAAACTACAACTCAAACACACCTTCAAAGTCATTCCATACAACTAACCAATTCACAAATGCATTAATCAAAACAATATATATAGGGTAAAGTTAAGAGAGACGACAGGGTAGGGAAGAAGACGCAGGCTTTACTTCTCCTGTTTGCCACTACATGGCGTGTTGCTAGTAAATCGAAGGGTAGAGAGATCAGAAGCGAACGTATTTCAAAATTCTTCAGTTATATTGTGTGTCTGTGTTTTACAACATTTGTACGCATCAGCTATATCTCTGGTAAATACATGAATTTTCATAAGGCATTAGTAATTTTGGTAATTATTTATATATGTACTATATTAATTGCAATTGAAATGAAAGATTTCCAAGCTGTAGTTCGACTTGTAGCCACAGCGTTTACCAAGTTTCATGATGATCAATCTTTCCTTCATAAAGGAGAGGTGCGGCATCTCTTCTACCTAAGATGCGTCATCTCTACCATAATAGAGGAGAGACGGCCAAGTGTAGTGTACTTGTACTTTGTTACTGGAATAAATGAGAATGTCCTTATTTCCAAAAAATAACATTTTTTTGAGGATAATATTAGTTGACATATGTTTTATAGGCATTACCTCTTTTATCTCCTATATTTTAATACAGCCTATATCTCACCAAACTTTACTCACTCATCTTATTAAAATACAAAAAACATGTCAACTTCTTAACTGAACACCTCTTAATAGACTGACTATCTTCTGATTTATTACTCTAGTATTCAATCAATTCCTTTCATTCCCTTATCCAAGTCGATTCCCCCTCCCACCACTTAAATACAAGCAATTATACCAACATATACATATATACAACCAGGAAACCAACAAGTGTGAGTGTAACAGAAACATTAAGTTGAAGGGAATTCTCTACATGAACTTGGTGAATTTGCTCTGACGATGGATGAAAATCCGAAACTTGTCAGGAACAAAATCAATATGCATGCTACGACGGATAAAATACCTGAAATTATATCAACATTTTGTTACTATTCAACTACACCCAACATCATTTTCGAATCTTCTAGTCCCTCCATTCTCAAACTTGATTTTCTCTGATAGTCACCATTCTCTTTATGTTAATGGGACTTCACTTTATTATTCTTAACTAATAATGTTATTTAACCATTTAATTCATCACTATTTTAATAAGCTATTCTTATGATTGTTTCATTCATCTTAATACTTCTTTAATGGATGATAATTTATGAAATACATTTCTTTCGCTTGTATGATATATTTAATTTAACACTATCTCAAATTTATCTTTTTCTGCCATCTGCCAACCTTTTGGCATATTTTCTTAGACGAATCCTGCATGTATTTTAGTGTTTTAACTATTATTTTATCCGCTTCTGAAAATATATAATACATTTTACTTAATGTATATTTATTTTAATATAACAATATCTCCATCTTAAATCTACTTCTGCTTTCTTGCATGGTTTTCAATTGAATTAAGTGTAGTTTAATTAAATAAATATATACATCAATTATAGACGTACCAAGAATTTACTACATTAGTACCTAAGTTTACATACTAAAATTAAAATACCGTAAGATAAAAGATTGTAACTTACACTATATAACACTTTCACAAAGAGACTTTTCAATAGACATTATTTATTATATACCAGTCGTTGAATTTTAATTTGTACTCACTTCTTTTCTGCTGTAGTACACGCGATATACATACTTCTGTAACCTTATGACCTCCCACATACAACCGATCATTTTGTGGCGCGGGACGATTCTGAGAAAAAATATTCCATGTTCTGACGATGAATGAGAATCCAAAATAATGAATCATGCTACGACGTTATCTAGTATTGCGGACTGAACTACTTATTCAAAAATACTTATAGGCTTCACGATTTCATATTTTTTCCCTGTAGCTCCACCTAGAAATCCATCTCCATTCCTAAGGGCTGTCAGATTTTTATACATTAATCTTTAGTTTACATCTACCAACTGTTACAATTACAATTCCTCACTAAGGAGTTAAAACATTAATTTAAAGAATGAAGATTTTGAGGCGTTCAAAACCAATAGTCTACATAACAGTCTGACCATACAGTTTCTAGGAAGCACTCCAATCCTTGTTGCACCAGGGAACTATCTAAATCGCTTATATAGTGAAAATTGGTAAGGACTGAGAATATATCTTAAGCCTACTCTCCGAGGAGACTTGTAATCTTTTTGTTATTTACAGCCATTTATGAACGACTAGGTTCAAGATAAATTTCATAAGAAAAAAAAAAGAAGCAAACTTGATTAAGAATACAATTATATTTATAATTTAATATTAATTATACAAAAATAAAATCATAATAAAAAATTAAGATTACTCGTGAAGTTTATTCAAATAGGGCATACAAAGCCCGGGATGATGTCATAGTCCTTGCAATAGCTCGTTATATGTCTAACTTTCCGATCAGCCTCTCTGCTGGTCAATGTTTTCCTTAGCACACTATAGCAGCCTTTACATACTTAACGTTTCTTTCTGCCAGTCTTTTTTTTGACATGTTAGAATTATTTTTTTCTTTGGATGATCTTTCCTCTCGAAGATTTTCTGCCAACTTCTTGAATTCATTATTCCTAATTTTGAAATGGAAAGCAAATTATAGACGTACAAATTATAATTTACTACATTAGTACCTAAGTTTACGTCAAAAATTACTTTCCGGTACACTTTTTCTCACACAAGCATTATAAGAAGAAATTTGGTCGCTGAGATCGACTTCTTTTTTGGCATTACTCTACTCAATAATACATCTTGGTTTTAGTAGATCCTCATCTTTTCTATTCCTCTTCCCGGTACTCACTAGTGCGAAATGTGAGTTGCAATCATTAGAACAAGACGCTTATCAACCCATTTAATTAATTTTACACCATTCTTTTCTACATAGGTAACTTCTTTTTTTCATTCTTTCTCCAAAATCTTTCCACTCCTTTCCTGTTCAGCAATAAAGAATTTTCATGCCATATAAATTACTTACTAAACTAATACTTGAATAATAATTATCAGCATATAATAGTCTCCCTTCCTTTGGATTTATTAAATCTTATAATTCCATTAGAACTGATTCACCTAGTGATTGTAGAACAGTCCCTTTTCCGGTATACGCTTTTATGTTGCAGGTCTGCTGTACATAATTTATACAACTTGATCCCATATTTGTGAGATTTATTGGGAATATATTGACGAAAACATAACCTCTCTCGGAACGTTACCATGCTTTCATCCATGACAATATCTCTTCCGGGTTTTTGAATTTCAGAATGACTTTGTATTATCCGCGTAGCATGCATATTTATTGTATTCCTTACCGGTTTCGGATTTTCATTCATCGTCAGAGTAAAATGTTCAATTTGATAAGGATCTACATGTTTCTTTGGCGCATTTATAGAATATGCTAGAACTCTGAACACTCCAATAATCTTGCCCATTTAATGCTGAATTCATACGACTGACCATTTTACCTTACTTTTTTTTTTTTTAAGGGAATGATTTTAAAATGATTTTGCACTTTATAATTCTACAAACAAAATAAATTTATCTTACGGTTTATAAACATTGGAAATGTTATTATAAATGACTAAAAAAAAAAGAGTAAAAATTGGTTCTTAAAGAGATTGTGGTTTAGCATAGATTAGCTCATTTATTGGTTCTTAGAGGATAATATTCTTAAATAATATATTGTTGAAAAATATTCGTGATTTTTAATAACACATCATTAGCTTCTTACTTATTTTATATTTTTTATAAATAATGTAAAAATTAAATAATTAATGAATGAATAAATAAATAATGAATTTCACTTAGAACAAACAGAAGTTTTAGAAAAACAAGTTCTACATAATATATCAAATTTATTTTTGCATTTTTTAAATAAATAGTTTAAAAAACTAAATCAGCTTTAAAAAAAAAAACTAGATTGCAGAGGAAGACGATTTTATCGACCTTAAAATTAAAGAGACAAGAAGCTAGTTATATTTACAATTATATCTCATCTTATTTATCTTATTAAATTATATCTTATTTGAAAAAGAAATCTGGTATACATCTTACTACAAGGTACAAGTTGATTCACAGCCATTGATAATAATAGAAATATACAAGTCACGGCTGCTTCCATACAAATCATATATTTACACATTTTTTTTAGTATACTATATTTTTTTGGAGGTTTCTACTTTCATAGCTGTTTCCAAAAAATTAATCAGACTATTGAATACCTTGCATGCCTCAGGTAGACTATTCCTTTGAAAAAAAATTATACATATATATATACAAAACAATACTAAAACCTCAAAGAAACTTTATAAAGACATTAACGAAAGTATATAGAGAGTAATTGGTCGGGAGTCGACTAAAAATGTTGGATAATAGTAAATATGAAATATGTCATATCTAGGAATTATTGAAGGAAAATGTTTACGAAATCCCAAGTTTATGTTTTTACTTAGTTTGGCGTGTGCTAGTTTATGTATGTTTGACGTTGGCACACATTATTTTCATGAAATTTAATGTTTTTCCAATAGCTTTTGAATTTGGAGGGAATTAAAAAATGTGGCTTTTCGGGGAAAAACATCAAGTTTTGCTATAAAAGAAAAAAAAAAAAATCATAATTTCGATAGTCTGAAAATGGGATAGGGATTAATTTGATACAAATGTAATGTACTCTAATCCAAAATTTTTGATCATACCTCCTACCAATCCAGCTGCATGATACACACAAAATTATTACTTACCTTATAGTATCGTTTTTAAAAAAATCAACAACATCCTCTACAGTAAAAAAAGGGTCAGGATCTTCAATGTATGTTACCAGCGTATTATACACCGGCATAATTCCTCGAGTTTGAGCGTTAATTTGCCCTGGATGTATTCTTCCCAATCTATGGAATGAATATTATTACAGCGGCGATATTTTTTTTTTTTTTTTTTTTAAAGTGACAATTCAAATGATAATTACCTATCTAAATTGACGCACATAAGTTTCAGAATTTTAAGATATTCAGATATCAGTTTAATATCAAAACTCTTAGGTAATACTGAAGCTCGGTCGCAAAGAATAGGATCAGAAATGTTAATCCTTAAAACTTGAGCTAATGTGTAACTGTAAATGAAATTAATTTAAAAAATAAATTAAGGAAATGACCACATTAAGCCAGACCCACAAAAAAATGAATCTGAAAAATATTTTAATCCCTTAAGTAATTAAACTGTTGTGATATTCATCATATTGTTAGGACCAACTGTAGATATCCTTGACCTGCATGATTTACTTTTCTCGATATTCTTATCCAAGCTTTCAGGCTTAGATATATTCGGAGATCATCTTTTTACATTTAAATTTCATAAGTAACATTTCTTAACTTCTAAGTAACATTGCAGGGCTTAAGTACTCCCCAGAAAAGACAAGTTTGTTGACCCCGCGCTGAATAACTCAATCCTTCTCTCAAATAGGCTCTTGGCAGAAATTCGAACAAAATGGGAGTTTGTATCCCAATTACACTGTAGATAAATTTAGAGGCTTCATGAGTAAATCATTTTCATATTCAAGCATGGTATTATCATTAAGCGTTACTTCGTCGCCAGCAGATTTTGGGATGCAACTCACTTTGTAGATGAAAACCTACTGCTTAAAAGGGGTGTGCTTCTCGGACAAGATTTATACAACATGCCATATCTAAGCTTGGTATCAAGCCTCCCTAAGAGGGAATTCTAGTAGCTGGTTTTTGTACAATAAAGTAATTGAAATGACTTAAATGAAATGAAGGAGAGAAGACGATTGCTTATCTCACGGTCTTGCAAAAGATTCTGGCCAGCAGGGACATTGACCGATGGCTCTTCATCACTTGAGGATCCTATCCTTCTTCATAATGGACTGACATGGATTTTTTTTTCACTAATTTGGGAAGCGCATTTGCCATGATTATTAATAAAATTGAAAAGAAAGTTAGAATTGAATTGGACTCTCCAATTTTAAGGCATTCGTTAGTGTCGTCTCAGGTGATCCCATTATGAACGGTATTATATTAGATATTTTTTATAAGAGAAATTATATATCAATATCAAAAATGAGACTGTTAAAAATAATAAATGTGTGTAAATGTTTATTTATACCAAATAATCACTAACTTCCGGAATAATTTGTTGCAACGTTGAAGAGGCAATAAAAAAAAAAGGAAATTAAAATATACTTTTATAAATAAATGGACTTATATTCTTAAACAGACCTTTGTAAACAATCTCGTTTAATTAATTTCGTGAGCAAACATAATTTTACTTAAAGTAATTATTTCTTCAATTCAAATCTTTAAGAGTTTAATGTGCAAGAAAATAACTATGTATGTAGCGTACAGTAATTTAAAGGCTTAGTAAAACTACTGCACAATACTAGTTTCCTTTTAATAGCCGATGTGACGGCATATGGGGCTGCTAAAGAATCCATGCGACGCCCAGAGAAAAAAAATGTCCAAATCTAAAAGGAACCTAAATTGTAAGTGCCACTAACGGTCTGCAGAAGATACTCTTTGGAAGCTCCTTCTATCATGCAGATCAGATTATTCAAACAATGAATTATTAAAAAATAATTAATATAAGAGGTACTTCAATTAAATATTTAAGAAAAACAAAATAATAGAATTGAAAGAGAGTATTTTTTGAAGAGATAGTTACTCAGTTGACAGCACCGTTTAATTAATATACATATTATTAATATATGTATAACTAATGAGTAGTTGAATCTGGCCAATGTCAAGGGCTTAAATTTTCTTATTATTTAATTCCAATTATATAAGATCAGAATTTTGGAGTAGATTTAAGTTTTTAACGTGTTAAGTATTCTGCGCCAAAGTAGAAATGAAATTAATATATGATTATAAAGTAGTTTTCAAGGTAGTAAGATAGAAAACAAATTTAGTCTTGACTTGGACTGCATTACAATACCAAAAGAAAGAAAGAAAAACAAATGAATACTTACCAATAACCAAAAATTATGGCCTCGAAAATTTGAAAATGTTCAATTGTTAATTTACAACACAAATCACTAAATGGAGTATTTGTCGATGGATCACGAGATTTCAGAAAAGCTAAGTCATTTTCGAATTGTATAACTTCTAATTGGTAACATTCTTCAGAAGAAATTGATTTAGCTAATGTAAGGCACTTTCTCGCAATACTGTCCACTTCAAAAATCCTTAATTTACAATCTGGAAATAAGTGCAAAATAATGACAAAACTTATAAATTTAAAAGTCATATAAACAAATTAAAACTATTTATTACAAATTCTAAACTAATCGTTACAAATTAATAATAACATTTTACTTAATTTACTTAGCTTCTTCCAGAGTCTGCTCTTGACTTAACAATATAATGTCATCCGCATACTGAGATACAGAAATATCGTCTCTTAAGGTGGCCTTAAGACCCGCAGTATAAATATTGAACAGCAGGGGGCTGAGGACAGCACCTTGTGGTAGTCCCACATGCGTTATGGGTGGGCCGAGTATTCTGCTGCTGTATTAAATATCAGACACAAAACCTGCCAAGGAGTCTTAAGTGGAATATGTTTTTCTAAAGCCATGTTGGTAGTGTGAGATAATGGCATTTGCCTATGCCCAAAACTCCAATCTAGTTTTAAGAAGGCCTTCAAAAGTCTTACTAATACATAAGGACAATGCAATCAGGATAGGGAAGGATCTTTATTAGTTTCATAAGGGCACACTATCTGCCTTATTCCAATATCTATCCGCTTTCTTTCACCCATACATTATTTAATACATTCAACAGTATCCTTTTCCATTTTCTCTCAAGTTGGTCAACAGAGGATAATAATGAATATTATCTTCTTTTCCAGGAGAGGTGTTAGAATTAGTTTTAAGGACAAGCAGGAGTTCATTGAAGGATAAGGGAACGTTTAATTTATGGGGGAGAGAAGAAGATATGTCAAGGATATTAACTAGATTTGGGCTGTTTCTTCAGCGAATTTAAAAATTCCTGAACCCACTCACCATTTGTACTTTTTTGACTGACATATCCATGTTTGAGAGCTCTAATGCCAATCCAAATCTCCTTTATGGGAGTATTTTTGCTAAATGAATTGCAAGAATGAATCCGCCCACTTCTGTATCATTTTAATTTTATATATTTTTCTGCAAAAGAAGGTTGTTCACTTAAAGCTGATAAAGTTTAATTGAACAAACAAAAAGATGCAAGGCATACTTGGTATTTAGGTACCCTATACCTAGTGGAAGAACTCTAACATTTCTATCCAGGTCACTGAGTTGATTTCCATAACTTTTTCAATGATGACATACAAGTCAGTGCTTTGATTGTAGCCTCATGTATTGAATAAGATTCACAATATTACAATCTCCTTATTCTGATAATTCCTGTTAGATGATGAACATACCTTCCAAATGCTAAATTTCTAACTGAAAGATGCTGGAAAATTTGCTCAAGGCAGGACTAGACCCACACTCCCCAGCGCCAATTTCCGCAGATTATCTTGACTATCGAGAACCACCTAATGGTTATTTGTATTTTCAGAGCGGATTCTTTCCTTCTATTACTCACAGAGAAATATGTGACGAAGCAATAACTGTTGGACTTCGTTACAACGCGCGAACACGCTCAGCTATCAACACTTACTTGTTGAAGTCTGTCACCAGACAAATCGTCGATCAGCTTTAACTTGTCTTTTTGTGTCTACTTGGAAAATGTTCACTACGATTTCAATAACAAAACAAAGTTAGAATGGTTTTTCAGTTGTTCTTGTCTTCCCATATTGCTTCTTTAGCTTCCATCACTTATGCAATTCCTACAATGAATCCGAGGCTTGGAGTACGTATCTATCTAGGGGGTGATGTCGTTCACTTTGGAACATTTGAGCTATACAAAGTCATATGGGTAAAGGTGAAGAAACATAAGCAAAGCATTTTTTTGATCTAAGAAGTTAGATCACAATAGGCTGATTCTCCGTCAGTTCGGAATTGGATCGGAATTTTAGTATCTGTAATTTTTTCTATACAGATTGCACAGGGTTTTGATCCCTCCTTATAGACAAATAATAATAATATTGTTGAATATGTAGATTGGTCCGCAATGCATAATAATAATACTGATAATGTAAAATTACAGTGTGAATGATTATAATACTTACATGTCTTTAGTCTAAAAAATGAAGCAACATCATCAAGATAAATTTTATATTCTTTGGTTTTAAATATCTTTGTGGCATAATTTTGAAGTAATTCTAATAAAAGTTTTAAAGGAAGAGGAGGTTTTTCCGGCAAATGCCATAACCACATATTTCCATATTCACTTCGAAGACATAGTTGAATAACCTAAAGATTTAACACTCTATGACTAATCAAAAAACCATATTCTATGTAAGCCATATCTTAAAAAAACCCTCTTACTTTATTCAAAAATTTGGTGAATACATTCGTGAGTCTATAAGTGTAAACATCACATTCTTTATTTTCCGCTGGTGCCTCTTCTAAAGGAAGTTTTCCTGAAAGAAACAATATTTGTTTTTGTTTTTTTTTAAAAAAGGTTCAAATTTTTTTTTATAAAGAAAAAAGCAGCACATTGTCTATAGACCCTTAGTGATCGCGAAGATAAGGCTTATTAGCCAACCTCCACAGAATCTAATCTACTCTGTCTAGCCAGGTATAATATTGTTATATTATATAATAAAAAGTAAACCTGTAGGTCCATTGGTCTGGAGTGCCATCTTTTCTAAAAGTTTATCATCGGATACTGTTATAATGTTATGAACTGAAGATTTCAATCTTAAGTTCTTGTCATTCGATAGTAGGACCTGAAAAAAAATTAATTAAGGAATTATCCAATAAAGTTACTACCACATTTAAAGTTTTCTTTGGGAGAACACAGCGTGCTGATACCGCTTGTTTTGATTGGTTACGCTGGCGAATAACATCACACTGCAAAAGTGAATAGAATTAAGGTTCATCGCTGAAATGATTATAATTTAAAATATAAGCGAATGAATATTCTGTTTGGTTGCGAAGTCTGTTACGAATTTCTCAACTATCTCATCACCAGTTAGTTGCCTTGGTTGGAATGGGTTCCTTGTGATACGGATTCAAAAAAGAGATTCCGTCCACCTTGGATGAAATATCACGGTGAGCAAATATCTCTTTATGAAGTTACACATTTGATCAAAATAACAAGCGCAGAGAGGCAAAGGGAAATTTGGAGAGGAAAGAGTCGTAAGTGATGATGGTATTTTCTAGTTACTTATTACTTCTTTTTTATATCAAATATTGTCTATTTCAGGAAAAATTCATTCAGAAGAGACACCAACGGGAAGTAAGTTAATTATCTCTGTGAGTTTTTCCTATTCCGAGGACCTCAAAACATGTATTTCCAGTGAAAACTCAATTTCGTAAATCTGGCACGATCGCAATACTTCCTCTTACTAGAAGTAGAAGAAAGTAAAAAAAAAATCTGGTGTAAATAACACACAATTTTCTCTTACTGCAGTTTACAAAATTGTGATTAACAAATTTTTTCAAACATAATTTTATCCATCATAGCACTTCATTTTGTTGGTTCTGAGAGGTTTCGGATTTTCATAAATCTTCAAAGTAAGGTTTGCAATCAATTTGTGTAGAGAGATGACTTACACTATATGTTTTAACCTGACTCTGACGATGGATGAAAATCAGAAACCGGTCAGAACTAACAAAATGAAGAATACTATGACGCATAAAATCATAGATGTTATCCAGCATTGCAGACCCAACCCATATTATAATTTTACTAAATGTTTGTCTTCAGTGTTACATACATCAATGGGAGAATCTAACCTAATGACTTTTTTGAGAAAAGTATAACCCCCAAACTTCTTTAAATGAACGAACATTCTCGGATAAAAATTTCCAACCAAAGTAATAGGTCTCTGTATTCATAGTTAGTGTAACAAATGTAATAAAATTCATCGGTGTTTTTTGGATAAAATCGTAGAAAAATGACAAACTGTTCAGTAAAAACTTGTTTTCTTCAAACTCGGAATTTTGGCAATATATATTTTTATGTAATTATTATTATTTAGATGACAGAATTGTATAATAAACTAAATTAGCATTTCAGAAGAAAATATAACCCCACCCCCTCTCCTAAAAACCTCCTTAAATGACTTTACCATGAGAAATGTTGCAAACAAAAATTGTAGCTCTTTATATGTATAGTTCAAATAATTAATTTCAAGAAAATCATTGAAGACGTTTTAGGGAAAAAAGCAGAAAACTGAAAAATACTCTGGTAAAAACGCACTTCTAGTCATCCGGATATCTCCAAATTCGGAATTTCGACAACATATTTAATTCTAATTAATTTTATTTACAAGATAGAATTGTGTAATACACAAAAATCCTACTTACCACATTATGACCACTTGAAATTAACTGAATACAGCATTTTATAATATGATCATCTGGAATTTCAACATAAAAGCTTGGACAATGTTCTGCAGCTTGTTGTTGTGTTTGCCAGACAACATTGGATGAATGGCATGTAGTACACTCAAGTAAATAACTAATAGCTTTTCTAGCAGCCGAAGATATATGAGATGCGTCTTTCATTTTTAAACAATCTAGTTCTTTCAATACTTGCCAGGGAATAACAATTACGTTTTCCATACTACCATCAGTAGAAATCACTTTTAACTTTTTAATAACTCGAAGAGAACTGATCAAAACGTTTGTATCAATAACGTAATGTACTACATTGTTATCTGGTGCTATATTAATCTGTAATGGTGAATCTTGCCAATCCATCATTTCAACTTTTTCATGATTTTCAACAGCATTACGAACTGTTTGTAACTGCAATAATAAAAATAAATAAAATTCAATTAGCTAGCAGATTGGCAATGTTATGTTTTAAAAATATTTTGACTTTACGTTTCATAAGCCCATAGATCCGTATTTTTATTAAAAAACTGCTTATTATTCGCTCATCGGAGATAATTTCTTCATCCGAACATCTACCGAAATATATGCTAAATTAATAACTTAGAAAGTAATGTGACAATAAATTTTGGGTGATACAACTCTTCTCTAAAAGTCAAATTTCTCAGCTTTTATTCTTTAGGCGAAATAGTTTCCAAACAGTGATAACATGAGGCGCAGAAGGTCATTAAGATTACTCTACTATTTAGATCCCACTTATCTGCGGGGCCATGAATGTTGGATCCTCTAAAGGAAACGAACCCTGATCCCTCGCACCAAAGGCGAAGAAAGCTTTAGAGCAATAATTTTATTTTAATCAAAATAATTCTTGGGTTTTGTATATATATATACTAATTATATACAAATATATATAATAAATAGAATTTAAAAAAATATAGAAGAAGGGGAAGTTAGAGATTAAAGATATCTTAAGATATTGTAGTCAGGCAGATTGCTGCCGGGCGGAGGCTCCTTAAGAGAGTTTGGGCGGGGAAGAGCCACATTGGCTTAGGTCACGCGCGTTCGGGCACCCATGATTATTAATAATAATATATAGAAAAGTGTGCTATTAGAAGAATCCATGAAATGTATAAATATAATTAATGAATATATAAAAATGAAATAATAAGATGAAAAGAATACAAAGTAATTAGAGTTTTAAACTATCAATGCATTTACATTTTTAAAAATTCCTATATCCTAGCACTGAATCCAATCGTGCTCATCTCCAACAAACCTACTCTAATCAGTTTTAGGATGAAGAAAAGAACGTACTTTTTGCCATGAAATGTGCGTTTTAAAACTTAATAAAGGAAAGTAAATAAATCGAATTGATTATAGTAATTGAGGCACCGACAAGGGTATCTTTTTTTTATAAATGTAGTAGCTTATTAGTAAATTCTAAACTCCTTCCGAAAATCACTTCTCATATAAAAGAGAAACTCGAGGATGTGAATTGTTTGAGAAAAGATTGAAAGAGAGAGAGGCAGATAGCTTATGTTGTTAAAAATGAGTTGTATTAACACTCAAAATTTTTTGCCATTCTATCTACAAATCATACACATATATCAAAATAAGTAGTGACATGATTTTCAATAGATAGCTTATTTTGTTGTATTTAAAACCGGTCAGGAACATCAGAAATATGCATGCTACGAGGGTGCATGAAATTGCAAAATTTTTATTTGCAATTTTTTACACTACAACAAAAAATGACCCCGCTCTAGAAGATGAACAAACGCTCGTTAGAGGTTCATTGCTCAAACCAGGACATACAAGCAGTCACTGGACGGAACTGTTTCTCCATAACAGCAAGCCAAATTTAATACTTCCTAATTATCCATTATCAGTAAGTCAATAGAAAAAAAGAATTACATGTAAAGCAACATCATCACAAGACACTTCCCATTCCATATCTTCAACTCCATCTTCATTTAAGTTTATAGAATTTTCTGGTTTAGTAATCACTTCTTTTTCTTTTAAAGGTAAATCTGTTTTACTACTTAGATAAGAATCATTTAAACTAAATTTCTTGCTTAAAATAGTTTTAGTATTTGTGCTCTTCCTAAAAATTAAATTTTCTGGTAGTTCGCAACTATTCAGTCTCTTATTCTTTAATTCTGGTGAATCAGTTTCTACATTAGTAGTTGATGATTTTCTCTTGTACAAATTTCTACTTAAATTATTGTTGACTTTGTCCTGAGCATCAGAAGATTTATTTTTCTGCCGCTTGATTGTATTTGCAGCACTAGATTGTTTCTTTGGACTCTGCTTTAACTCATTACTTTCTTTTCTATTTGTTGATTTAATACCAATAAATGTATTGTCTGAAAAAAGTAACAATAGAAGATTGTTAATTTGATGTTGAAAAATAATTTCAAATAAAGTGAATTAATAAAAGATATTATTTGGAGAACCTTTTTAATGAAATTAAGTTATTGAAAGACATCTTGTTCCTTGAAGAACATATGTATTTGCACATACAAATTTTTCTGTATGGAAAATAATTTTCTCTCGAATTAACCAACATAAATCAATTATGCCGAAGATAAACATTATTTAAAAATAAACATACAAACGAAGAGGCCGACATCCTGGGAAAAGGAAATCCTGCGGAAGGGATTGACTTTTTGTGTTATTTCTAGCAAAACTGTGGCTAAGATTTTCTTGGAGGACCAATTACAGCATCATACAATATTTTTTTTTTATAAAAAAATAGGAACAAAGAAGATCACAGCCAAGGTTACACAGTAGGCCTCATGGGATACGAACATACCATTTTGGATAAAGCCGTGACGATCAACCTCAATTTCCCAATTGCTCCGAAATGAGATACATAAAGCTAGGTAGCTTATTTTCAAAATATTATTCCTGGACCCTTCGTTTTTTTTTTTTTTTTTACCCCTTTATATCTTATGTGTCAGGCCTCGCTTTAGCTTATCCGACAACGCCCGCCCTACTGTCTCAAGATTCATACTTCACTCCTACATTCAGGATCAACATTCTAGACCAGGAAGTTGGCATTCCTCACAAGCCTCTCCAGCCAAAAAGCAATCAAAGATGACCACAACTCTTAAGACGCTGAGAAACAAGGGAGTACCAAATATGAACAACAACTGATTCATTAGTGAGACAAAATCAACAACCAAAAAAATTTTAATTTTATTAATTGTTATCTAATTAATGCGTCGCATAATTTTGCATAAATTATCTTTAAGCTGCCTTTGTTAGAATAACTATGCGTAAAACAAGCACCAATTGCAGCAGGCCAATAGGTTCTGCTCGTAACCAAAAACAGTGCAGTTCTTATTCATTGAGCAGGCTATCAAAGTTAAAACTAAGCTTACGGTTGTGTATTTTCATGAGATGGAGGTCAAAACAATTCTAGAATAATAACAATAACAGCACCAATGATCACGGATGTTGGCGCGCCTTAAATTTAAAAAAATAATAATCATCATAATTTAAAATAATATTACTTTGTTGAGGTGGATCCGCAGAGCTGGAAAGCATCACAGATTTTTTCCGTGATAGCCTGCTTCATTTTGTGATCATCGAACGGTTTCGAGCCCATCGTCAAGATGTCTTGATAAAAAACTGTGCGATAGAGCACAATCAAAATCAGTTTATACACTTTTTTTTTTATACTCTTGTTTATGTACACGTCTTGATGATGGGCCCGAAACCATTCGATAATCACAAAATGAAGCAGGCTATCACAGAAAATATCTGTGATGTTTTCCAGCTCTGCGGATCCACCTCAACAAAGTAATAAAGTAAGTAAATAAAGTAACAAAGTAAGTAAACTATGCCGGAGTCGATACAGATTAATGTTACAAATGAAACATACGCAAATAAAATAGAAAAATACAAAATAAATGAAACAATAATATCAATCTGGCATTTTATCCGTCGTAACATGCATATTTCTTATATTCCTGACAGGTTTTTCGGATTTTCATCCATCGCCAGTGCAAATTCACCAAGTTCGTGTAAAGAGTTCACTTCAACGCAATGTTTCTGTCACACTCGACACTTGTTGGTTTGTTGATGTATGTACGTGCGTTAGTTTATTGATGTATGTATACATACATGAACAAGTGTCGAGTGTAACAGAAACCATCGTTGAAGAGAACTCTCTACACGAACTTGGTGAATTGGCTCTGACGATAGATGAAAATCCGAAACCGGTCAGAAATATAAGAAATATGCATGCTACGAGATAAGATTCCAGATGTTATCTATTACTGCGGACCCATCCACATATTCAATAATATAAATAAAGAAAATTACTGTATATAGTAAATATGTTAACTAATTAAAATTAAGCCAATTACATTTAAATTATTATCTCTATATAAGATGTTCTACAAAAGGATCTTGAAAAGAAGGAAAACCCAAAAAGTAAAGGTTTTATTTACAAACTGCCAAAAAATTAGACATATCCTCATTGACTCGGGAGTTTATGTAAGCATACATTTCTATTTCACTGTTCACATCAGCTCACAAAGGATCCCAAAGATTCTTATTTTAAAGAAGTAACGCAAGTCTTTTATGGCTAACCCATCACTGAACCGATCGAAACTAAAATAAAAAAACTCAGGTTTAGCTGCTTGTAGACTACGAAATTAGATGTAAAGTGGCAGGACTCGAAACACATTTCTCAAGGTTTGTGTCTAATACTTGCCATGATATCAAGAGGAGCAAAGAAGAATAATTAACACAGCCTAATTTCTAGGAGTATGAGAAGTGACTAAGATATTCCAGTATTAAAAAAAAAAAAAATTATGATTGATGACTTCATTAGCAGTAATTCAAAAAAGCATGTGGAAACTATATACTTAAAATGAAGTTTCTACATAAATATTATCAGATCAATATAAGTTTCTAAGTAGACTGTAGAATATAGTTTGGAGTAGTAGTGGAAAAGAAATATAGTTTTTTAATAAAAAAATCTTAAAAATTTTTCTATTTACTCGACATGCTGAAGCTTTCACACCTGACAAAGAGCAGCACACAGTAAGTAAAGTAATGCTTTTTTTTTGGCAGGCTAACGTTCAACCATCAAATTAGATGTAGTGGACGAAGGGGGGACGCATATTTTACAATTATAATTTTCTAAACCATATAAATTTAGCAATTATATGCGGAATTCTAACTGGGGACCTCCTAGTTACAAGTCCGTGCTCATAACCATCACCGCACACCAAGCCTATCCCTGCAAAGAGCGGCACACAGAATTAAATAGGTTAGCTTTAGCAGGCATTTTATGCGAGGTACTATATTGTAACACAGTTCTAGTATTTCTGATTATTATTACAATTGTTTAAAATACCTGAACAGACGCCGTTACGCATAGTATCACCAAGTAATACGAAATAAATGATGTCAGACGGGCTTTTCGACGTTTTTAGAATACACATTAGAAAACTTCAATTAATTTCTTTCATTCTATACTTATTATGAAGTTTTAACAATCTTTAGTTTTCTGCAATAACTTGATATCTCTAGTTCCCAGCTTCATTTTAGAAAGATATCTAACTTCTTAGCACTCTATTAATTATGATTTTCATTTACTAAAAATCTGCAGTAAAGGTTACTTGATTAACTATTCTGACAAAAATGTTTACATCCAGGGTCTAATACATACAAAACTTAAAAAGGTCCATTTTTTCCAAGTAATTTTATTTCTATGCCAAGAAATAATTATTTTTTTGGCAAGAGGCATGGTGAAGATTCCCAACGTCTGTTCTGAGTGTCGGAGTGAAATGAATCTTAAAAAAGGTCAATAAGAGTTACAAAAAAGAAAGAGAAACATACCATCCTTTTTTATTTCGGTGGTGTTCAATGTGGAAGGTCCACTTTTATTAGATAAAGAGTGCAACAAACTTTTTAAGGAAACCTTTTTATCCAAGTTTTCACTTCTTTTATTCGAATTGGATCCTAGGAATGATAAAAATAATTAAATTATTAAATAGACAGAATATAACATTTTAAAATATGAATGTTAAAAATGAGTTCATGCTAAATAACTAATTCGTAAACATTTTCTTTTTTCGCAATTAAGTAATCCCCTTACTAAGCTGATGGCATCGGCAATGCAAGACAATTTTTACTTTTTTTCCATCTCAACCAGATTTTGATGGTTTTTGTTCAATCGATTTCAAGCATTCACTCATTGCCAAAGACGTATAATAATAATAATAATAATGATGAAAACAGCCTGAATTACAGAATACCTCTATTTAAACTCACAGTCTCTCTCTCTCTCTCTCTCACATACAAACACACTATATATTCTTAAAATTTGTGAATTTTGCAGTTAACTGAAAATCAAAACTTAATTTGGTCTGATTGTATTCAAATTCTAGTGTGAAAGGTTTAGGCAAGATACAAACCAACAAATTGCAAGTTCATTTCTTGCTCTTTGGATAATCGCAAAAAGAGGTTTGTTGAAAAAGATGATGCTGGAGGATTCTTCATTTATAATGGGGCCTCTTCTTTGATTTTTAATAAGGATTGTTGTTTTTTAGAATCAAGAAAATTAATCAGATAATAATTCTTATATCTTCAATCATATCCAAAATTGTTTAAAAAATAAATAAATAAAACAAGTAATAAGAAACTAAATATTATGCGATAAAAACAAGCATTAATTACCTCTAATAGGCGACCCAATTTTATTTTTTTCACGTCTATATTTCTCAATTCGACACTGGACTGAGGTTCTTCCTCCATTGAATTTTGGCTCTTAAAAAAAAATTAATAATATTAATAATATTCAAGGATTGGAAGAGGATATAAATGGCGTGAAAATAAAAATGGCACATTCGAACAAAAATCAATGTTCAGTAAGTCAGTTTCGTGGAAGCTAATAATTTTGTAGCACTTTAAATTTTTTTTTATTTATACAGAAGTAAGTAAATTTAATCCTGCTGATTTCTAAATAAATGACAATATTTTCGTTAAGTGATCTCTCTCTGTCTCGTGTCTCTCTCCACACAAACACACAGATCAATTTTTAAAAACAACTTACTCTCTTCAAAGAATTTATTTCGAAATTAATATGAATGTACTACTTGCTCTTACTGCAATAGTAAGCAAAGTTAAAAAAAATCTGGTGTGAAATACTCACACGACTTTCTCTTGCAAAAGAATAAAAAAATTTTCTTTAAAATTGAAACGTTATAAAGTTGAGTTGGGCTGGCCAAAAACATTGGTGTAGAATAAATTAAACCAACAAAGCTAGCGCAAATTTAAACTAACTGACAGCCCCCCCAATTCCCCTCTAAAAAATATATATATAATTTTTAAATGTTTCAAATAAAAAAAAAATTATTTGTTTATACAGAATGTAAGATTTCATCAATGCAGTAGAAATTCCAAGTTTAAAGAAAAATCATTATAACCGTTTTCGAAGAAATCCCCCCCCCCAACCTACAGCGTAAAATCTAGTTCCGGTCAACCGATTTTCGTCATATTTGGAATTCCACCAATGCTTCTGTATACTAATATTATAAAGATGGTAAAACCATATATTATGCTGAAGTGTATTATTAAAGGAAAGCATAACGCTATTGTTCCCTCAAAACCCCTAAAAAGTCTACTTTCCGAGGAAAATGATTAAAATAAAAATGGTACTTATTTACAGATGTATGTAGATAGTGTACGAAGTTTAAAGAAAATCGTTGGAGCTATTTTCGAGGAAATCACGAAAAACATACAGTAAAGTCGCACTTCCAGTTGATGGATTTTGCGCGAAATCTTCGTGTCTGATGTGGTACCAAATGAGATTCTTGTGAATTCTCGTTTTGAGATGTTCTGTTAAAACCAATCGCTAAAAACTTTTTTCTCTATATTTAGAGGATCTCAAAACTGAATTTCGAATATCTGACACGATCGCAATACTTCCTCTTACAAGGAGTAAGTAAGTGTAAGTAAAATGAGAACTTCATTTAAAAATGATGTAAGAATCTTAATGAAGATTCGTTTTGCAATAAGTAGCCTCAAACAAGTATTTCCAAAAGAACATAATTTCTAACAATCTGAACTCGGCAGTAATAGAACATTATCCATTCCTATGTAAATAAGGGAATGATTAATTACATTTCAGAACATCTTGATCAAAATATTCTTAGTTTTACATAAACCGACTACAATATTTTCTTTTGTACAAGTATTTCTACAAGTATAAATATAGTGTACTTTCCGTTCTTTTACTGTATTTAATTTTTTTTTTTATATATAAAATTGATTCTGACGAAGTGACGGTATAGATTTCCTCTTGAGTGCTTTTACAATGCCTTTTAAAGACTCACTCAAAAAAAAACATGTTTTTTAAGACATCTGTCTATTGTATGCTTTAAGAAGTAGATGAAGACTTGAAGAAGTAATGACTATAAAGTCAAACGAGATCGAAGAAATCATGATTTTGCTCTGTGCAAGTCTTTATCGCACTGTTTTAACAAAACATCCTGATGATAAACGAACGCCCGAAACCCGGTCGATGACCACAAAAAGAAGCAGGCTATCACGAAAATTATCTCTAATAGATAAGATCTTTTAGGTTTCCACAGCCATTTTCTTAAAAAACATGTTCATAACGGTTTCCGGGTTGAGACAGCGTCAATAGTTTGCCAGAAACTGACGTTTCGCCCATAAGGCAATGAGCTTTCTCAGGGTCATTATAACTTTAAAGCCAATAGAGCAAATTGTGTTAAATAAAACAATGAAAATATCTCATGCTTCAATTAATATTAGTTTCTTCTTTTGTTTAGGAGTTTTGCTTCATTAGTTTTCAAGGAGCTGAAAAACTCATTGCAATATGGGTGACACGTCGGTTTGTAGCAAACCATTGACCGGTCTCCGCCCGGAAACTCAAGTGTTATTCAATAAATAAATAAATCAAACCATTTTAATTTAAAAAGTAATACTTGTTTTGGAAGCAGGCAGTTCCTCTTTTTTATTCTGTAAATTAGCTGTTCCTCCTTTTGTTGGTGATTCATCTATAAAAACAAGCAGAATTAAAAAAAAAAAAATTATATGCAATTTAAAAAGAAATCGAGAGAAACTCACGTTTTTTGGAAGGAGACAGTCCTTGTTTTTTATTAGTGGAAGTAGAGGTACCATGTTTAGTAGGTGATACAGCTTTACACAACAATAGCAAACATGTATTAATAATTTATTCTAATTTTAATTGAAATTTATAATTTTCAAAATTGGACCAATGAACTTTTATCGCTTTGAAAACCGGATTTATTTAGGGATAAATAAGATATTGTAATGGGGGTCCCCTAGGTTAAACGAGTGAGGCTACAACATTTAGGAAAGATAAAAGTTCTTTGGATAGATTGGGGGGAATATGCCTCCAAATTGTGCGCTAAAATGGTATAAAGCAGCGAAATCTCTCAGGCTTCCGTGGCCAACGTAATGCAATCAAGGAAATCCTGGGTCTTCGGGTTAAAACCATATCAAATAATAGATAAAGATAATGTCAAATTATTATATATATACATTTATAATAAATATAAAGATTTCTGAGAAAACTGCAAAAATCCGGGCAGAGCTGGGCATTATAACCGTACAAGAATGGCCCAAATAGAGCTACATTTCGGGGACTAATTTGCACTTCGAAAAAAATGAGTACACAATTCCATGCCTCTGTGAAAAAAAGTGCGCAGCTAAGAAATTGAACGCTACACTCTCAAGGAATGCATTCTGAGTGCGAAACACAGTCTGTAATTGCCGAACAGTTGACTACAATATAAAGGTATTTGTTACTTAGTTTATTGATTAAAAGTAAGTTATTTGTTTATTGATGAATTATGTTATGAAGAAATTTGGTGAGGATCGGTCAAGAAAGAAACATTCAATTATACCAACGTTTCGACGAAGTTTCCTGTCTTTATATAGTTCCTAGCTTTAATATATAGATCGTCTTGAAGATGTGAAAAAAAAAAGTTTTAGTGGAACTTTGAAACTTACAACATTTTATACACCACAAAAACATAATTAAAGAAAATTACAAGTTACTAGTTGCTTACGTTAAATCACCTACAGAAAAAAAAAAATGAAGGTAATCAATTTACTTTAATACTTTTGCAGACATTAAGTCAAATGTCTACAGACAAAAAAAACATTTGAAAAGTTTTACCGTTAACAATCCTCAATAGAATAATTCATCATCCATGTCTCAAAACTGAAGAAAAGGACCAGTCCAAATTATTAGATTCTATTGTAGCAGTAGTAAACGCTGCGGTCTTTCTTTTCTAATACTCTTTCTACGGTTCATGGGACCTCCTAAATTGCAGCTAAGACCAGTCTATAAGGACAAGTCCATAATGGAGCATTCGGCTGCTCCATCTGAAATTAAAATCCATAAGGTGGTTCTGATTCTTTTCCTCTGACTCTGCCCGATAGTATCTTTAGATTTCAGACAGGAGACTGTGCTCTAAACCTTTGGTGAAACATGCTTTTTGAGGGCATAGGTTCTATGAAAGGAGTTAATTTGAAGTTTGCGCACTGCAGATGTCCCCTTTAAATTATCTCTTACAACAAACAGAAAATAGCGTGAATATATTCCAGACTCTTTCTCACATGGTCAACATTTTTAAATAAATATGAAAAACTGCCAAAAAGGGATTTACTGAATAATTTTTTTCGAATATATTGGCGCATAAACATAATAGGAGGAATTTCCGGGCCTACGTCAGGAGGATTTTTTTTTGCCTAGGAATCTGTTCTTATATGTAATACCAGATTTTCCGTAAATATAAAAAGATGAATTAAAATTAAATTGTAGTAATAATAATAATAATAATAATGAAATGAAAAAATAATGGAAAACAGAAATCAGAATAAGGAACTCTTAATTCAATGTAATTTCTGGTGTTTTGGATGGATGAAAAATTAGTCTGAGAAATTATCCCTTAGACTACTCTAGATCTGTAGAATATTATCGAACAAGAATAACTATATGAAGAATAAATGAAACTGATTAGAATGAAGTCATTTTTAAGTGACTCAAAATAGACGAATTATTTATTCTTAATGGAACAATTCCAAAATAAATAGTATACCAATAATATATATATGTATATATACATTATATATACAGAATAATATATATATATACATTATATATAATATACATATATATATATACAGAATACCTTTTTTGCTGCAGCCAAGTGACTTGATCCCAAGAAGTTTTTGTTGTTGTTCTAATTTTTGTTTAGCTGAAAGACAAAATCGATATATTAGCAAAGAAAAAAAAATTAGAACATTTCTCACCCTAGAATATTAAAACTACTTTAATGCTTGAACATCAAATTCAAAGTTATCAATACAGTTCCGTTCCCTTAAAATCATCTATAAAAATCAACCTTAAAAATTATATTTCCTAAAAACTGCTAATTCATGAAACGAAAGGAGTCTACATTTATGGATTCCATGCATCAAATATTTTGTCTTAAAAACTAGCTATTCAACATATACAAATGAAAATTACCTTTAGCTTCTTGCCTAATTTTCTCTAATCTTTTTTGGGCTAATGTAGAACCCCCTGCAAAACAAAACAAAAAAATACATGAACAAATTACATTGTAACACTTATCTTGATAGACGTTCCGAATTCCTAGATTTAATCTGACTATTAAATAGCAATCATACATTCTAAAAACTTCAATCTGCAGTACTTCGTGCAAAAATCTATTTTTTTATCTTATTTAAACAACCTGGAGTCAAGAAAACCTAGTATCTCATACTCCAAAATTCTCGTACATAACGAAATCATTAATGTCCACTGTCACAATAGATTAAAAGATGTAATCTAGCAATAAGCAGACTAAATGCGGTGAGAAACAGTAGTTTTCATGTCAGCGCTAGATATCCGAATCAATCGTTTATTTAACTTAGAAGATATATCTTTGATTCCTCCACGAAGCATTTTTTTGCAAAACATATTTTATACCTAATCAAAATCAACAACCAAATTGTTGATTTAACTTATGGTATCAAACACTGTTCTGGGATTAATCTTGATATTTGTAGGAATGGCTAAAAACCAAATCCACTGCGATCTAAAGATCTATTATGGCTTCCTTGGGTGTCATTGTAAGTGAGATGAAGTGTATGTTATTGTGAGCTAGAGTTTGCCTGAAGGTGCACGAAACCCAAGGAATTGCACACATCAATTATCTATGTGAATGTTGGTTGCAAGTCTGCGATTCAAACAGGGATCCAAGGTCCCAGAAGAGATACTAGTCTATTCTTTATTGCTCACTATTCTGTATTTATTATAAAGAGAAGTTCAATAAAAATTATACCAGAAAAATTACTTTATAGATAGTATGAAATATATAAGTATACCCAAATTCTTGTAATTGATTATTTTATAATAATCCTAAAATTATAAGGGCAATATCTAAGAATTTCAAATACAGTCATTAACAATTCCGTCTTTCGTAATTTTCAAAAAATGTTGCACTATAAAGGATTAATGTTTAGTTCTGGCTTATCGTTTATTTATTATTTCAAATATTTTATAAACAATAAACATATAAGTCAATGATTACCGTTTGTTGAAGTTTCTTTGTATTTTTTATTGGTGGAACACGAATCTTCAGTCTCAGAAATATCCTTTATCCTGCTTTTTCTGGACAAACTCGTAATTATATTTCCCAAAGATGACATATTGAACTCATTTTTTCACTGTTGGCAAAAGACATGGAACTAATTGCAGGGTGATAATATTTGATAAACAACATACACTCCTCCAATAACAGGAAGGTTATGAAAGAATGAGAAATATTTTTTTTATTATGTATTGATGCCCCAAGTCTATAAATATTAAAACTATTTATTAGTTTTTATATTTAATGTAAGAATTTGCATATGCGCATTTCTATTGTCAAATGTAATTCCTGGTTAATTTTATTTTTGTTACTTTATTTTTTAGCTTAATGTCCGTGTTTTCTAAAATAAATAAAAATAATTTAGTAATAACTTTTATGCATGCATTTCTATAGCTGCGGCAGCTTTAAAATATTAATTTATAAAGGCAGGATTTAAAGTGTATGTTCAAGTGCTAGGTGTGCAAATCCCTAATATCAATTGCCTAAGATTAGATATTTATTTGAATTTATCTATTTTACAGAGAGATGCTATAGTCATTAGACTTTTTAAAAGTTTTCAAAAATTATGGAATTGTTTAATATGATAAGGAACCGATCATAAATATCGATTGTTTAAATTGGTTATTTTTTATTTTGGCGCCAAATACGTTATCCCTTCTCTTCCTTATTTGTTTGAAAAGTTTAGTAGTTAATGTTTGCAACGGTTATCTTCTGATTAATATTGTTGGATAACACAATTTATTAATTTCGAATTGAATATACGTTTTCATTCCACGTTGAATATTTCTTCAAATGAACCATGGCAGAATCTTCACTGAGGTGAGAATGTTAAAAGGCCTTCAATAATAAGGGTCTTTGGTTGTATTTATCAATAACTTTTTAATTAATATATAATGGAATAAATTTTTTTGAATTTTACCATTATAGAGAAATGTGGAGACAAAAGAGGATTCAAAGGTTAATTGATCGACTCCAGAGGAAACAAAAGGATCATATTAAGCCTTTTTCTAATAAGATATTAGGTGTTAATCTAAATATGAACATTAATGCTACACAATCTTTTCTGCATTCATCACAATCAAGTAATCCAAAGCCTGCAGTAACATTACATAAAACTAGAAAGCCTCTTCGTAAGTTATATAAATTCATTCATTGATCTGTTATTGTAAATGATTTTAAAGGATAAATTAACAAAGAAATTTTTATTAATTTCATTAACTTTAAAGCTAGTGTTTCTCACAGGTCAGAAAATTTACATATATCGCTACTCTATTAATTCATTTTTTTTTCATTATCACATAGCTCTCATAATATAACATCTACAATTTTTGACAATTTTTAGAAATCATATAAAATACTTAACATTTTCTCAATGTCAACATAAATGTTTATAATACTGCTTTTCTAGGTTGTATCAACAAACCTAAAATTGTACCACGAGAGACAAAATTAAGTATGCAAAGGAAATCTATGCTTGATCCGCAGTATAAATTAAAGAAATTATTTGAAAATCAAGCTACAACTTTTTCTGGTATTAATTTTCAGTCTAATACACAAGGTAGTATGGTTTATATATTAATTATTTGATTTAATTTAGGCGCCCTCCTAGTCCACGTCTACAGGATCTTAGAAAGCACAAGTTTTTAAACCATCATAGTAATGCAAACTAATTTTGGATATTAAATATTTCTATAAATGAATTGTATACAAATCAAATAATACTAAGAAGTGTGTAACATCATTAAAGTTCAAAGTTAAAGGCTTGTCTTGAATGTTTTATAAGACAAGAGAGTGTAAAGGTCCCATAACAAAGTATGAACATAAATATAATTACTATAAATAAGTTGTTGCTTGGTTCATAAATATATTTATATGTATATTTAAAACTTAACAAATTATACAAAATCGAAATATATATTTTCATTTTCAATATAATACTATTTTAATTTTGTTGAAGTAATGGAATTAAAGAATTTAGGTTTGTATATGCATAATTTAAACATTCGAGAAGTTCATTTACACAACCTTGTTTGGATATAGTGTTAAATTTATATGTTCGAAATGTATTGGGTCCTTTGACATAAGTTACAGAAGCCATTAATGGACACATAATAATTTTATTGTGGTTCACGAAATTTATTTGAACTGTACCATTAGTAAGTTGCATAATAACGGCTGATGAAGTTCTTCGCCAGACATGAAGGTATGGAATTCTACTGAGGTTGTCGGATTCTTGTATTTGAACTGAAGCTCCAGCTTTCTCTAGATGTTCATCCATGTAGTTAATGAATTCTGATAATATATGCATTTTTTTTTCTAATGAAGGTGGAGTTAAACCTACCACATGATAATGTTCACTTCCATCACTTTTAATATAATGCAAGTTTCTTTTATTTGGTAACAGTATGACTTTTGTATTATCTTGGAACATGACACCAACTGCATCATCACTCATTTGATAAGCAAAGCCATAGTCATTAGAAGAGTCAACCCATTTACTTATCCAAACAAACGGTTGTGCATCTGGATCTGTCATTTCCTCTGCTTCAGTAGTTGCCAGTATTTGCGGTTTATTCTTTAAAAGATTTCGTAGCTGAGCGAGAAGTACAAGGAGGTAATTTTTACATTGTTCATTAGATGGGCCGTTAAAGAAAGAGAATTCACCTTGACGAGGATGTCGCTCTTGATTATATGTCTCCGTGCTATCTTCCAATAAAGGTATTCCACTGTTAGATTCTTCAAAAGAGTCAAATCTTGGAATCATAGTAAGGCAAGAGATAGGCAACATGTTTGGACAGTAACTTTTCATAAAAGGCATCTCTAACAGTTGGTTAATATTTGGCCGATGAACAGGGTTTGGCAACAATATTTGGTGTATCATAGATGCTGCTGGTTCACTTAGTGTTGGTGGAAGAAAATATTCACAGCGTTTTATCCTTGCGCAGGTCTCACGAAGAGAATTAGTTTCAAAAGGAGGGTTACCTAATAATAATGTATACATTATACAACCAACTGACCAAATGTCCACTTCAAAACTGTGTCCTTTTTTGTTAAGAATTTCAGGAGCAACATAATTAGGAGTACCACAATACGTCTTCTTACGCTGACCTGTACTTTTAGTAGCCAAACCAAAATCGCCAATTTTTACTTCTAGGTTATCGTTAAGGAATAAATTTGCTAATTTAAGATCTCTATGTATTATTAGTTTTCTATGAATATATAAAACACCTTCTAATATCTGTTTCATAAAATATCTTACTTCAGGTTCCGTCAGCTTTTTTCTCCGCTTAAGAAATTCCATCATCGATCTTTTAGGACATAATTCCAAAATAACATATACAAAATTTGGATCTTCAAAAGCTCCATAAAATTGAACTATGTGTTTATGAGAAAGCGATTTATGTATTTCAATTTCCTGACTCATTTTCATCTGATAGTTTTTTGATAGTAATTTTTTTGAAATTATTTTCCCTGCAAATACTTGCTTGGATTTTATATCCATTATTTTATAGCATTTCGCAAATCCTCCTTTCCCAAAAAATTCTTGCCTCGAATATGATTTTGCATTCTGGATATCATGGATTATTTTTGGAATTAGTTCATTTTCTTGATTACACATGTTTTTTTAACGCAAAATTAGAAATATCAACACTAAAATACCAAACACAAGTCAAAACCTAAAACTTTTTTTTATAGTAAATAAGAAAGTACTAACGAATAAAGATCAAAATGCCAAGCGCGTCTTTAGTAGACTGGTACCGATATCACCACTTCAGTAATTCCTTCAACTGTCATAGTAGAGATGTAGATATATTGTGTATCTCTTTATTTAAATATTATAGAGGCTAGTAGTTTACATTTTCGTAAGATAAAACATAAACTTAAATGCTTTACATGTTTTTCAAGTGCAAAGTCGGTTCGAACTGCAATCATTTTCAGTATGTATGCCCTTCTATCATATTATGAGAAAAATTTATTATTATTTTAGACAAATTTATTAATTATTGTAAGTAAATTATAAGATACATTAATTTTTTAATAATGCTGATGATAATATAGATATTATTTTTAATCAGGAAACGTAGAAAGATCTCCATAAATTCTAATTGATATAGGTTTCAAATAATTAACTCATCGTCAGTTTCATTAATTTATTGAAAAAAACTAATGATTTTATAGATTAGAAAAGATATTAACCTTGGCTACTAGAATGTCAGTTTGTTGGAATCTAATTGTGTTTAAATCACGTAATATTACTGTTTAAAGATGCATTTAATGATACTATGCCGTCCTTATTTGTTCTAAATCTAAAAATGTTCTAAATGTTGGATTGTTAAAATATGTTTAGCTATGCTTTTAAATGTTTTATAATTTTACTGTGTAAGTTGAATTATTTTATGTATCAAACTATGGAAATAACGAAAGAAGAGGCTGTTTGCAATGTCTGGACTAAATTATTCTCTTCAAACCACAATAAATTGCACAGAGCAAATCTATGTTATCACACTGTTTGACAAAAAGCATCCTGGTGATGGGCGAACGCCCGAAACCGGTCGATGACCACAAAAAGAAACAGGCTATCATGGAAAATATATTTCATGCTTTTCAGCTTTGCGGAACCAACCACAACAATAATAATAATATTGTTATTTTTATTTTTCTTACAATCGTTTAATTTTGTAGTGGTCCCAGAAAGAGGAAAGAACACACTAAAATTTATTCATCCTAAAATAATTCTTCATCCATGCTCATCTCAATTTGGTGCCAAAAAAGAAGAACGGAGCGAAGGACTACCCGCGTTCAGTCCTCTAGTGTAAGTAATTCATTCACTCAGGATATTTAGAATTCTATCAGAAATAAGATCTATAAGTAATTCACATTTAGAATGTTTCAATCAATAAAACCACTCTGGGCTTTTTATGGTATATTCTGCTTCTGTATGCATTTAGTAATGTTATGCAAAATTTCTACGCTACTGTCCCACGGAATTAATAATAAACTTGTTTTCTAAACTTAAATAGTATAGTAGTTTAGTATAGTACTCGCTTTGTATACATTTAAGTGCTATGTTTATATAAATGTCTAACTGAAAATCTCTGACTACAGTACCATTTTCCTATTCGAAACTTGCTCAGTATGGATGGCTTCAATAATTTGAATGGGGTCTGATGCGCTGCATACGACCCTCAGGCTATATTGGCTTACAGTTTAAAATAAACAATAACACCTCAATTTTTACTGCGGAATTATTTATAACAAACCAGTGTTTGATATAACATGACTTTAAATATAAATCTAACTCTACATGGTAGTAACAGATAGCAAAGCATACTCGAAAAGCCAAAATTCCCTGGAAATAGCCCTCTTCTTTTAGTCCATTCCAATAAATACATAATATTGTAAACCAGGGGAATTTATTTTAAAATGGGTTAGGGGACACTCAGGACTGCAAGAGAGTGAATTAGATTATAATCAAAAGAGGCAAGTAATTTATTCAATGAGTACCTAGCACTATTTCAGTACAAGGTAATAAATCTTATTTATTTATGATTTCTGGACAATTCACCACAAAATTAATATTTTCATAATTATGTCTTAAAACTCAAAATAAACAGCCAACTTTGCTCCTACATAACAAATCAATACATCAAACATTTACCAACATTAATATCAATATTTACTATCAAGAAACTATGAAGGTCTCATTTAAAAAAAAAATAAAAAATAAAAAAAAAACAACAATTTTATTATTTACGGACAGTTCGCCACATAATATTTTTATAATTTGTTTCCGTACAAACTCAAAATAAGCAGCCAAGACTTCTCAAACATAAATAATACATCAAACACTTAGCAACATTTATATATATTTGATGAATATAAATGTATCATTCATGGTTTCTTGATAATAAATCTTTTTTTTTTTTTAAATTTAAGGCGCTTCAACATCTATGATCATTAGCGCCCGGAGCCTTCTCAGTGCACTGCCGGCCTCCGGACAGTGTTCTCTTGCTACAGACAACACTGTCCATCACCGAACGTGAGCTGTAGAGGCTCCTAGGAAGAAAAAATCTAAGGGCAGCACTGGACTCGAATCCGGGACCTCCGCGTGGGAGTCCAACGCGCTAACCACTTAGCTAATCCACAAATAAATCTTGATACTAATGTTGGTAAATGTTTGATGTATTGATTTGTTATGTTTGAGCAAAGTTGGCTGCTTATTTTGAGTTTGCAAAAATAATTATGAAAATATTAATTATGTGGAGAATTGTCCAGAAATCATAAATTAGTTTTGTTCAATTACATGTGTGATTTAGGAATGCAGAGTGTAGAGTTAAGTGATTATAATGAAGGTTGTACAGCGAGTAGCTCAACCAATGTAGAAACAACAACTGTTAAAAAATAAATAGATATTAAATGTTATGCGAAGGCAGTATGCGATTGGGATAAAGAAAATTCAGTACAAGAGAATTATACATATGTCGCTACAATCAACAATACCAAAGATACCCTGTTTTTGCTAGGGATAGTACTACAAATAGTCAATTCTACTATACAATCTGTGGAGTTAGATTTAACTACAATTATTTTCCTCATCAGCTGCCCTAGACTTTAGATTATTATAGGGGATTATTGCACTGCGACCTGAAAGATCTATTGTGGCCCCCGGAGCCTTCTCAGTACACTGCCGGCCTCCGAGCAGTGTTCTCTAGCTACAGACAACACTGCCCATCACCGGTCAATGAGCTGTAGAGGCTCCTAGGAAGTGAAAATCTAAGGACAGCATGCTGGATTCGAAACCAGAACCTCCGTGTTGCTAGTCCCTTGGCTTACGCCAATTAACTAGGAACGGAGACCCTAGTTGGTGTACCGTGATGACGGCAACCTCTTTTTGGAATTATATTAACTACTACAATAAAAAACAAAACAAACAAACAAACAAAAACAATAAAATATATTTATGAACGTTAATTGGACGAGTACAAACTTTACAAAAAATTTACTAAATTATCAAGTTAGTTAATATAATTATATAAAGTCAAAAGAAATAGTAAAACCAATAGTGATAATTGATTATTAATGGCTTATTTGCTTTACCCAAGGAGCCGAAAGAAAGAAATTATTCATTTATTTGTTAATTCAAATCATTCATTTAACTGTTTGATTAAACTGAGAGATTATAAAATAAATTATTTCCCATATTCTTTAAAATAAATGTATGACTTAACCAGTGATTTTAAATGTTACTTGAAATAATTAATGAAATAGTGACCCGCACTGATACAGTAGTACAAGTATTTGCACCTTGTTAACTTTACAGACGACTAAATTTTATTAATTTATTAATGATTAATTAGTTTAATACTTGACAGACGGCCTACGAGCCATTGTCTAAGATGTGGAAATTTTTTATTTAATTTGAAAAGAAACATTCATTATTTTTTTTTCTGCTGTTTAATTTCTTTTTATGTAATTTGTATATAATATGAAATATACATCATTCATTCATTAGTTTAATTTACTTTTTATCTGTAATTTTTTAGTTAAAATATTTTAACTAAAAATTGCAGTCTATAAAAATATATATTCTACAAAAAATTGGTATAATATTTCTATAAAATGTGTGTATTATTTGTATAAAATTTGTATATTTGTATAGATAGTATTTGTATGATTTTATGTATTTATAATCGGCTAGACTTTTAATTTATTGTAAGTCTTTGTTTACATTTGTATTTGTATTTGTTACGCGATTTCACTGCCACAACAAAGTAGTTTTTTCATATCTCTCTATCCGTCTCATCTCACTACTCATTCATTCTCATCATGCTTGAAAACACGTAAACATTAAGTAGAAATGATAATATTTCTTATATATCTGTTCTGTATATTAAAAGAGCAAGTTATTTTGTGTTAATAAACTCGTTGATGAAATGCGTTAATATTGCAAATTCGGCTGGATGGATTTTCAAGCGGTTTGCATCGTTTGACAATGCATTTCTTGATAATGTTAATAGGGTCGGACGCCGGGGGCTGGAGCTCCCCTAATAAAATATTCCATTAGTTTCCAAGGTGTAATGACCCTGAAGAGATCCATTGCAATATGGGCAAAACCTCAGTTTCTAACAAACGACTGGCGCGGTCTGAACCCGGAAATTCAAATGTTTTTCATGAAAATGGCCGCAGAAATCTAAAAGATCATAATATCATTTGCTAAAAACAATTTTTGTTTTTTCCAGGCGGCCTCAGAACTTGTATTCTGAAGAAATCTTACGATATCTGACACGATATTAATATTTATTCTTTATATTCTTAATTTATCCAGCGTGTAAGACAATATTCTATTTTTAAAAAAAGTAAAGAAATGAAAATATCACTTTGTAGTTCAGTTACTGCTTCTTTTTAATTAAATGCATATTTTTCAGGAAAGGTTTGGATTCTTGGCTGCAGAAGAGAGGAAAACGCTTTACTTGTTTTAAAAACTTGCAGAATATGGCCATCAGTGAACCTTCTTCTCTCTCGGTACTATTGTATTCTCAATTTCTATGTTGCATGATAATGAATGTATTTAATAATTTTGAAAAAAAAATTTAAGGTACGAAAATCTATTGAACAAGAGAACTCCGAACCTATATTTGGCTCCTTGCCTGATTCTCATATTGAGGAGGATGATACTGACACCATGGAAACTAACAAACAAGAAAATAGTTCAGATATTAAACACATGCTGGAAGGAGGACTTGATGATCTCTCTACAATTATTAGAATGGTAAACCGTGACTCATCTAGTAAAACCGTTCGCTAAAAATTACAAAATTGTTTGACGCCCTTTGGATGTTAAGCAATTTTTTCCTTATGATTTTTCCCTATATTTTTTTAATAGATTTTTGTCCGACTTAATTGCACAGTTGATTTTTATTACGAATTAGCAAAATTGAAGAGGCAGATTAGCCCATTGTCAGATTCAGAAGTGGGTTATTGATTAAAGAATAACCATTGGATAAGCTCTGTATTTTCAGTTTTGTTTTTTCTATTTTCGTCACGCATTTAACCCGTTTAAGAATGGCTTTGATTGAATTCCTTATAAATCATTGGTGTTTTGTAGCTGTCTAATGCTTACAGAGGTTAGGTAGGCTAACATTGTAGTTGACTGGAGGTTGACTATATGAGAGGGGAATAATAGTATATTGCTTTCTCATAATGTATTTCTCATTTATCTATTTTGCTCCTATTATTGATTTCTAATAAGAGCAAGGTAGTTTGGAGGTTAGTTCCACTAATAACAGTATATTGAATGTTTAATAGTAACTAATTAAAGACAAACATCTGATGTGTTTTTTCTTACGCCAAGTTTTAGGGGAGTTCCCCCAACATTGTTCTAGCAGCCCAGTACAGTTGTTAGCTAAGGCGCCATTCCGAAACGCCTGGGTCTAGTAGGGGAGGATGGGGCTTGTTGTTACAGTGTAATTTTTAAAAAAAACACTTCCTAAGTGGTCAAAGTTGAGAGATATGCGAGTGCTATTTGTTGTAACCAGTTCCCGCTAAGATTCTGTTGCATATGGCAGCATTGTGTGACTTTCCTCGAAATATAGTGAAAGCTACATTTTATTATTGATACCGAAAGCTGTGATCAAAAAAATAGTAAAGGTAAGCTTTCATACTTATGCTGTTAATTCATACAGGAGGGGAGGGTACCCCTCCTGGCTGAAATTAACAATAATTTCAAGCCAATATACGCTAGAATTTTTTGACATGAGTTTACGGATTAATTAATAAAATAGCGTCAGTGGGGTTAGTTGTTACACTTGGTTGGCGCATTTTGTTACAGTGTAACTACTTGATCTTAAATCAAATCACGGCAGATCTTAAAAGAAATGAAGCCAAAAACAAGAAAAACGTGAAAGTTGGCACTTCTAACAAAAAGAAAATCTGTGTCTCCAAAGCGCGCGAACAGGAAGCAGAAAAATAATGTGTCATTATCAAGTTCCGGCGAAGAAGATGAGGAGAGGCTGTGCCTGAAATGTCTAAAACCATGATCGCAGTCAAAAGGTGGAGAAAATTGGGTTGAATGCATGCAGTGCAAAAGTTGGGCCCATTCAAAATATGTTAAAAATGACCCTAGATATATTTGCCACAATTGTAACTCCGACTTAGAGAGGGGAAGTGACATTAAATAGAAAGAGAATGAATATTCAAGCATTTAAGTTTATAATAATCCATGTTTGGATCATAATCAAGCTGCTATTATTATTCAAATAAAGATCTGATAATTTGTTTATTGAACATATTTCAGTTTTATGCTCTTAAAATAAACACCCAAACATGTATTTTATATATTGTAACAACTTACCCTCCCATATAACAACAAGACCCACCGAAGGGCACGTTGTTACAGTATGCGCATTTTAATGGTATTTGATTTTTTTGAATGTTACTTCCCTTGAAAAATCTCAAAAAAGTATATAATTAGTAGAAATAAATGAGATAACATATTAATCAATTTTCATTTTTGAATGCAACGTACAGCAATTAAAAAATATTAACTGAAATTTGTAACAACTAGCCCCACCCTCCCCTCCTATATTAATTTTGCGGCAGACCAATAGATTGTCCTTGTCCATTTTCTCGCCATTGTTGCAGAGGGGACAACTGGCAGAGTCTTTAGTTCCAATTCGGTGGGTTGAATTCAGACAATTTTGAAATATGTATTGTTACTAGATCTTAATTAAGCAATTGATCAAATTCAGATATTCAGAGATATATATTATTGATTGTTCGGGTTTAGAAAGTCCAATATCCGACCCAAAGACTTGATTTGTACGTATATATTATACAAATGTGAGCTATTTATAATTTTGCAAAACGATTCCAATTTATATGTGATTAAAGTCGAACAAGCAAAGGATGTAAAGATATTAGGAAAATAGTTTAGGAATGAAATACCGTATTAGTAAAAAAGTGACATTATTTTTCTTCTGAAAACTAAAAATGATTAATTTATATATTTTGTTTTCTTTTATTTCAATTTATTTTTTTTTATGTCATGTTTAAGGGATACCCTGCATGGAAATGCGATGTGTGGCTTGCCGCTATGCGCCATAACTATCCAGACTTAACAAAATATCCCATATATTGGGAATGTAAAGCTTTGATTAATTCAAGATTGGGTATAAACCAGGAACCGGCAGATGCTGTATGTGTTTCCACAGTTTTCTGAATGAAGATATAACTACTATTATATTTGTATTGTAAGAGAAAGTTGTGTGAATGATTCACACCACATTTTTTTCAAACAACATTTACGTACAACACTGATCAGATGTCGTAGACGGAGGCGAATAATAAACATACTTATATTATACATAACACATTAAATAAAATCCAAGGCTAAGATCGGAAATAGAATCTTCTATACGGTACACCTGATCTTGGCGATCCCGTCATGCATGATTAGACAACAAAGACAATCTTTAGTACATAACATATACACGAAATAATGTTAGAAAAATAATTTTAGATACAAAAGAAGATTATATATCCAAACAATTGTATTATATTCTAAATTCTTAATAATTATCAGGACTAGCTGCGATATCTTAAATTTTATGCATACATTATTTTTTATTTAATTTTTTATTTTCTTAGGAAAACGCAAAAGTAAATTTGCAAGTTACCGATTTGCTAAATAAAATAAATTTTTCAATTTGAACACTCCTCCTGTGAAGCATCAGAAGAAGTATCCAATATAAACTGTAGAATTTTATCAGAGGTTAATCTCAGTAATGTTGTAAATTCAAGTTCAATACTAGTAGTAGAATGTCGCTTTATTTATCAATACAAAGCAAATTACACCACTGTTACAACAAATAACAAAATAAGCTCTCAGCTGACCATTAGAGTGAGTTTTCTTCATCATGTCAAAATTTAATGACAAAAACAAAACTAAAATATACGTTGCTAGTTATTAGTTGTATATATATTATTTTTTATAAATAATTTTTAATTTCATTGTTATTAAGGTACAATAATAGTGTTGAATAATAACAATAAGCATGCTACTAAATCAAATGGCATGACAAAGTTATTTTATTATACCAAACAAAAATATGTAGATTTCCCCTCAAAGAGTATTATTGTATGCCGTAGAGCGTTTTTACAGTACATGACCAATGTTCTCCAGTCTTTGCCATTTAGATAATTCAAGTACCCGATCTCTGGACAGCAGAGTCTGTTTAAATTACTTCAAACGCACTTCACTCAAAGCGGGTTATACAGCAAGAAAGTGAAAGAGGTCTTCTATTTTATTAACTATTACATATAGAACACGAGAGGTCTGATTTTTTTAAAATACTTATAATTCAAATTCAGCAAATCCCCACGTAGTTTAAATATTCACCTCATGAAAGATAACGCTGTTTATCGGTAATATAACGTTTTTCTTTTAAACTCAATTCTAATTCTTTATATAGTAAGCTAATACTAGATTCTCTGACTCTTTGTACAAAATATGACTACAACTCTTCCAATACTTTACTTCTAATATTATTAATTGCCTTCTCCCATAACTCTGTATTATTGAAGTTAATACAACTCAATTCTATGTTAATGGTATATTTTTTTAATTAAATTAGTTATAGTTTCAAACCAAAATATTTTTTGTCTTACTATCTGCTGTGCTATAATTTTAGAAAGCCTATTATTGGGGAGCCGAGTTAGCTTAATAATATAATTATAGTGTAATTTAATTGTAACACCAAAATTAATTTTGACTCAAATGATTAAATTTTATGCATACATTATTTTTATTTGATCTTTTATTTTCTTAGGAAAATGCAAAAGTAAATTTGCAAGTTACAGATTTGATAAATAAAATACAATTTCTCAATTTGAATACTCCTTCAAATGAAACAACAGAAGAAGCATCCAATAAAAGCTGTAGGATTTTATCAGAGGTCAATCTCAATAATCTTATGAATTCAAGTTCAATACAATTCTCTGTTAAGAAAAAAGAAAAGTAAGTCAAACTAGTCAAACAATTTTATTGGAATAAATGTAAATTTGTTGTCACCATTTCATTAATTTGTGAATTGCAAATGATATTTTTTAAGCAGCATTAGAACAACAATAATTTATGATTCAATTTTAACAAATTCATTCTAGATAAAACATATTTTTAAGATTTCTCCTTTCTCATGTTTATTTTTATGTTATGAGCAGAAACAGTGAAGATAATTTCTTGGTTACACCTGTTAGAAGAAGTGCCAGAAAAACAAGTTGTAAAATTCATTGTAAAAATGCAGGAGTTAAATGCGTATCTTCATTATTGGAATTGTCTGAAGAAATACGTGGCAAAATGGATTTCGAACCGAATTTGGCTCTTTTAAATAATTAATTTCCTATTTTTATGCTTCTTTTTTTGTCATTTTAATTATTTTGATTATATTAATTTTATTTCAGCTTTTGATTTCTAATTATGGTGCAATTAATGTAACAACCAATTAAATATTTTATTTTAAAATATAAATATTAAGATAGATTAAAAAAAAAAAATTAAATCGCATTCATTTGTAAATTAGTTTGTTTTTTGGTTTAACCAAATAAATATCAAATTTAAAGTGAAATCTTATTTTTATAATAATAGTATGTCAGTGATTGGAAAAAGAACAAAAAATGTAAATAAAAAACGGTTTGCTAGTCCAAAATATTTTTATAAATCTACAAAATATGTATTAGTATAAAAAATCTATGTAAAACAAAAAATTATTTAAATACTTTATAATTTTTTTTAATTAGAATGTAGCATAAAATATATAGTAAACTGTTGTTTATTTATTGGCCGCTGAGTTTAATATTTGAATTTTTTTTTTGGCTAATCGGCCTGGTGTTATAGGGTTACAAGAAAAATTTATAGACGAATTTTTCCATTTTTTTAATTTTTCACCGGCGTTTCGGCAAACATTGTTTGCCTTCTTCAGGAGAATCTTAAAAAAAAGTAATTTAAAATAAATTATTACATGTTCACATAACCAGAGTTAATAAACAGAAACAGTACACAGTTCGCACCAGGCCGACTAGCCACCTAACAAATTTTTAAACATAAAATATGTTTTGCTTTATAAAATTATAATTGGGATATTTTAGAATAATCTTTGGGGAAACACTTTATTAAGAAACTGTGCTTTCCTTAGTCTCTTCTGTATAAGAAAACACATTTTCTAAACAAGAAGATTAAGATCCATATGATTGTTTAAATCAGTGTCATTACTCTCAACAGTCTGGTCCAGTCCGATTCTATTTTGTTCCGATTTATCACAATTGATACCGAATTAATGAACAGTAATTTTGAGGGCTATACTTATCTACCATCGCTACATATTCTCATCCAAGGCTAGGCGAGAATGGGAATTCATAGACTACTGCAGTATAGACTACTGGCCGCCACCCATCATCTCTAAGCACGACTATGTTAACCAAAGGTTGATTGAGGAAGTTAAGGCTGATCATTTACGTGGTATGACTACTGACAGGATGATGATTCGTAAATTTTATTTTGAAAGGAACTTCCACATTGTTATATCGAACAGGGTAAATGGGATAGGGATCCTCTCTGCTCGGCAACTCAATCTGGTATACAGAAGGCTCCAAAACTCCGACTGGGGTCGGAGCTGGGGTTTATGGGGGAATGGCCTAAAGTTAAGATTAAGGCCAGTCTAGAGAAGTACACCACGGTCTATCAGGCCGAAGTTGTGGCGTTACAACTCTTTGCTAAGGAGATTATTTGGCAAGGATTGGAGGGCAGGTGAGTGGCCATATACTCCGATAGTCAGCCTTGAGGGCACTTTCATCACACCAATTAGTTTCAAGGTTGGTGTGTGACTGCCTATCTGCCCTAACCGAGGTGGGTGTTCGAAATAAGTTGACAATCGCCTGGGTGCCGGGACAAGCGGGGACCTTGGCAACGAAAGGGCGGACTCCCTGGCGAGGATTTCTTTATGGGATATCTGCGGGGGACGCACAGGAGCCTGATTCAAGCTTCTACAAAGGATTGGATAGAAGACCAACCAGCGTCTGAATGGTGGGAAAGAACCCCAAGGCAGAGGGCAGGCTAAATTCTTTATTAAAAGACATTTACCAGGGACCTACTGAGCCATAGCCGAAAGGACATAAGGCTAATAGTGGTTCTGTTAACAGGGCATTGTAGGCTGAATAGGCACACGCACGAACTACTTCTTGCAGATAATGCGGTATGCCGATTCTGTAAGGCCGAGGAGGAAACCCCGGCACATATCTTTTGTTAGTGTGCCGGTCTGATGGGTCAAGTTTTCTTTAACTGGGAACAAGCAATCCCGAATCCATGAGCTTCATGACGCAACCACTTTCAGCTTTGCCGGATTAATAGGGCGAAGCTGAATGATGTGAATCTTGGGAGATCCACAATATACCTCTTGTGCAGTGGAATGAGGCTCGCCCTCTTCTTTTGTCAATCTAAATAATCTAGGGGCTGTATTACCTCCATTTGTCTTTAAAAAATATGACGCAACAGCTGAGTAAGATCGGTAAAAATATTCAGGCATGCACCTACCTAAAAGCCATCTCTTTCGGAATACGTACTTATTCCTCGTCTAGAACAGAATGATGGGATTGCAAAAGAATATTTCTTGATTTTTTAAAATAATTCAATAATTAAAGCGAAAGTCTAGCTTTCAGTCCATCTTTGCGGCTGGCCGATGACATCGTGATATTGAGCAAAAGTGATTTTTTTTTTTAGAGATCTTTGCTGGAGGTGAGGAAGAAAGAATAAGGAAGTCGGTCTGAACATAAATGAGTATAAACCAAGTATCTGATTATGTCAACATCGCAGCCTAAGAGGACAGCTCATAACCTAAAACTTGGCTTATAATTTGGGCGCTACATAGCATGAAGCTGAAATAAACAGTGAAAACAAGATAAGTAACAAAATTATAAAAGGAAAAATGGCAGGCAACAGAGCCTATTAGGCCTTTAAAGATATTTAGATCAGCTCTTCTTTCTAAGTGAACGAAGATGAAACGGTAAAAATCTTTGGTACGGTCCACAGTTTGTTATGGTGCAGAACCTTGGATGCTCAAAGTTGTAGAACAGTGGCGCAGAAAATTTTTAAAACAAATTTTAGAGCCGGTAAGTGAACAAGACAAACAATGATCAGAACTTGTTAATGACTCATGCAGATATCATACGTTTCAGAAAATCCAGTAGAATTAGCTGCCTTTAGCATGCGGAAATCATAGAATGTTGAAGAATGGCTAAAAGGATTATAGTAGAATAAACCCAGGAAGAAATGGTGAGACGTTATAGATGGCCTGTGGAAAACAGGAATAATCAAATGGAGTACAGGATCGCTTATCCTTGCCAAAAATTATTAGGGAGTCCAACTTAGAATGTATTGCCGACTAAGTAATAATAATGACATTATTCCATGTTCAAACATATCATTAGGTGTAATTTGAGAAAAGTCTTGTAAAACTGGAAACTAAGTACTAAAGCAGTCTGTCGAATCTTGACCAGAAACTTTATGCCGAATCGGTTGTTTAGTTTTTGATTATGTGGTTCAAAGAAATCATTCAATAAAAACATATTTTTGTTTCCACTTAAAATACCACAAACAGTATAAATATATTTGATAAAAACAAGAAAATTGCCAAAAATGACATGATCAAAATGCTTTTATCTTCAAGCAACAAGAAAGGGTGAAAATGTTAGTATGAAATACTGGCGGGGCTTTCTCTTTTGCATCACTCAATTTCCGATGATCGAAATTACTTCAAACTTGAATTGTTAAAAGATTATATAGTTGGCTGTGATATAGTATAGTTAGCGGAACTTATATTAGAGTGAAACTGCGGTTTAGATAAAGCTCAATATCCAATGTCAGCGTTGTTCCGGAGCCCCTCAAAAATCATTTTCTCAAAACCCCTAAAAAGAAATGTTTGAAATAAATAAAATAGAACATAAGGGATATTTCCGGTGAAAACTCGATATCGAAAATTTGACACGATTACAATACTTCCTCTTATTAGGAGTAAGATAAAGTAAAAATGGGAATGCTTATTATTTTGGACCTGTATAAATAAACAATAATCATAAATAATAAAACAAAACTATATAAATTTTACTAAGAGGAAGTCGTGTGAGTATTTTACAACAGTTTTTTTAAATGCTTTTTTCATAAATTCAGATTTTTTTTATGTATTTAGTATTTTCAAGATAAATAGAAAAATGGGCTAAAAAAACTTTTAAAACTTTTGTTATACTTTGTTACAAATACAAATCAAAATTCAGATTATTACTAATAGGATAATAATTTGATAATGCTAAAAATACCTAAGTTTTAGGACCTAGAATAGGGAATGCCATATTTATAAGTGGTACTTTGTTTTGCTGAAATACTAAAAGATAGCGCTGTGATACTGAAGTTGTTGAACAGCTGTGAATCTTACTCCCTCCCAAGAAGTGGACTTCTCATTACGGAATCAGTCTCTTCGTAACTGTGTTGTGGTCGTTGTGGTACGTTTTGTGCTTATTTTCGTGTTTATAATAGTATATTTTTGTTTTGTTTAAGTGCACCATTCGGAATAGTGCTCCTCATCATCTATTGGAATGCTAAAATATTAGAAAGGTAATAGGTTTTAAATTAAAGGTGTGTTAAGGTAATCTGGGGGATATCAATGTTCCCAAATTTGGGACAGATTAAAAGATAAAATACATATATTTCTTTAGTATTTTTGCTTTGGTTATTTATGTCTGAACTTTTATATTTTGCTTTAATAGATAAATATTTTTCATTAAATAATAATTTTGTTTAGGGACCTCTTGAGTAAGCGCTATTGTAAAGTAAGTACCTGCCCCTTTTAAAAAATTCTTGTCAATGCTTCAAGTTTTTGTGGATTCATTCCTTACATATTTCACCACATAAATGAGTTCACAATGTTTTAAGACATTCATGCCTTTTTAAGCATCAAAAACCTAACTAAACTTCTTTATCAGGTATTATCTTAAAAAAAAATGAAAATTGAATTTAAATTTTTGAGAAAAACTGTGAATATAATAAATTGAAAAAATGATTCATTAATGATTGGTCAAAAAATAATTTTAATAAATAATTATTACTTCATTAATTTAAATGGCAACATATGAACTGTTATGATAGTTGACTTATATGTTGTACCTTTTACAGAAATCCTTTAACTTTATGAACTGATATATCCATTACCGCCGTATGTGGATTTTTACCCATCTATGATTATATTATCTAATGAAAGAATGAGGAAGAGCAATTTTCATATGTGGAATTGGGAAAATAAAATTAGGAGGATCTAATGTAATTTATAAGCTGCTAGTAAACATACTAGAATGCCGAGATTTCAAACCTACGTGTAACGACTAATACAAATTTTTATACATAAACAATCAGTCTCTCGCTCTGTGAAAAAAAAATCTGGTTTGTAACAGCCATATTACGTAACTGACACATTTCCTTCAAATTAGGAGTTATTCTCACTTACTTTGCCTTAAAATAACTATAGGAGGCTTTATGGTACTCTCGGAGGATGCTGATTCTTTACATTCTACAGTGTATCAAGTATAAACCACAACTATTAGTCTAAAGTCAAGATTCATCACAATACCTCACAAGTCTATTTTTCCGAAAAAATATTTCAAATAAAAGTGATAGTTTTATATCTCTGCAGTTAGGATTCTAAGTTAAAAGAAAATGCATGGAATCATTTCCGAGAAAATTTCAAGAATGCAGAGAGGATCTTCAAATTTGTATTTCCGTCGAAAACACAGTTTCGAAAATTCTAAATGATTTTAATACTTCATTTAAAGCTGTAAGAGAAAGTAAAAATGGTATAACTATAATGCTTGTGAGCTGATTTTTATAAATTTTATTGCGGATTAAAATGTAGCTTTGTAGCCAAGGAGTATCTGTTGCATGAAGTTACTTGGGGAGTAGCGACCCCACGGGTTACTATACAGCTCAGTACTCCATGCACTTTGTTAGAACAATACTTAAACTACTACATACATTTTACACTTTACAGACAAGGAAAAACACAGTAAACAAACTAGGGTCTCTGTCTCTAGTTAATTGGTGTAAGCCAAGGGAGAAGGAAGGGATTAGCTCAGTAGTAACACGCTGGACTAGCATGCGGAGGGCCCGGGTTTGAACCCAGCATGCTGCCCTTAGATTTTCTCTTTCTAGGAGCCTCTACAGCTCACTGTTGGTGTTATCTGTAGCTAGAGAACACTGCTCGGAGGCCGGCAGTGCACTGAGAAAGTTCGGGGGGGCGGGCACAATAGATCTTTCAGGTCGCAGTGCAATAATCCCCTATAACAATCTAAAAAAAAAAAATTAGCTTTAAAATTAATAAATAATATAAATTATTATTAAAGTAAATTATAGTTTTAATTAATATCTTTCTTTTAACGGTTTACAAATAAATAATATGGTAAATTAAAAATCAGAAAAGATTATATAGTGTTATTTCATTTCAACCTAACGTTCTAGAACCAGTCTGCAAATCTTCCACTTATTTTGCGGCCATGTTAAATTTCTGAAATCGAATTTTTTTAATTGTTGTTCTCTGTTATTGATTGTGAACAGCATAGCTCCAATCACAGTAAGTTCAAACTTGACATTTCGTTTGGGTATTACCACTCGATTCGACACGAAGTTATCTGTTAAAATTTCTAAACCGGAAATACTTTTTACTGGATGAGATTTTATTTTCTCTTACTCCTAAGATGAAGTATGGGGATCGTATCAATTTTGAGTTTTCACTGAAAATACATGTTTAGAGGTCCTCTGAATACAAAAAAAAAAAGAAAAAAAAAAGGTTTTTAGCGAATATAAGAGATAAAGGCCATTCGCTAATAAACATTTTATTTCTTTTTCCACTCAGAGGACCTCAAAACAGTATTTCCGATGAAAACTCAATTTGGAAAATTTGATATAATTGCAATACTTCCTCTGACAGACTAAGAGAAAAATTTAACGTGGAAGAGAAATCCTTATACAATGTATGTTCAGATGCCATATTAGGTACCGTTCATGTGGACAACCCCGAATTCGAGACTATAAAGGTGGCACTTTTGAATTCAGTGTAACCAGTAAAAGAAGGTTAAAGAAATTAGTGTCATCGTATGCAGGACCAGTTGAAGACGTACGTGTAACGCTCCGTACTCCAAGTAAAATAGGAAAGAAACTGACAAAAGGCATACAATTGTAATTAACTTTTGTATGTTCCAAAAAACCATGCTACTAGTTCTTGTTTATTTCAAAAATTTTACCAATCAGTTCATATAGCAATATTAAATTCTTCTTTGAAATAATTTTTTCTAGATGATGTTTATATAAATACGTATAATTAATCATTATTTTCGAATGAGAAGAATGGAAAGATCTTTCATACTTTCGTGATTGTTTTCCGAAATAATTCCATAAGAAGAATTCCTCCTTTCTTCAAAATTTCTTTCCCGGAAAAGAATTTCAAACAAAGGATAATCGTAGAAAACTGAAATAATTTCAGTAAAAACGTACTTCCGGTTAATCGATTCTCCTTATATTATTGCAACATATTTAATTATAATTTATATTATTTTGGATGATAGAATTGTATAAAAAATCTAAAATAACATTTTTAGAGGAGAAACATATCATCCTTCTCTCCCTCCCCCAAATAGCCCCATTAAATGAATTTTCCTGGAGAAAGTTTCAAATAAAAAGTTGTAGCACTCTTTATTGAAGTAATTTATATACTAAGTTTAGAAAAAATTACTTCCGATTGAAAAAAATTTGACCGATAACAATTTCCTGTCCGTGGTGATATATAGAAGTTTATATAGAAATACATTGTCAAGTTTGAAGTTTATCCAGTTTTTTTTTCGTTTTTGTGCTGTTCATATAGGCAACACATCCAGAGGACCACGCGTTTGACAAACGTATCCTGATGATCAGCGAACGCACGAAACCTGTCGATGTACACAAATAGAATCAGGCTATCGTGGAAAATATCTCTAATGAACTCAAGAGGCATATATTTCCGGTGAAATTTGATATCGTAAATTTGACACTAATTATTTTCTTACGATTTATGTACAGACAGTTAAAACAGAGTTTTGAAAATCTGATGGTATCGCTCAAAAAATAAATAAATAAAACCTCTCAAAATTCACAGTAAATATTGTACGATTGCAAACTTGAGTGATAAGTGACAAAATTTTAGACACTTCTTTGCCTTGTTGATTTTTTTTGGGAGAATCCTTAGTAGCCAACTTGAAAATGACAATCTACCAAAATTAGCCAGTTTTATCAATAAATAATTAATTATTAAAATTAATAAATAAGGTGCAATGACATCAACAACGGTATCAAATGTCAGCAGGAGATTGTTTATTTAACTCCTCCCCCACTATAGTACACCTGCAAGGTCATATTAAATGTGTCATTGTACGCTAGGTGATAGTAGTTGAAGGAATTTTTCCATTTTGAATTTATTCTTATTGGCTTTAGAGAATTGAAACATCATTTTATCTTCATAGGTCTCTCTTCTTTTCTGTTTTTTATATTCTGTAATACAATAATGCATGGTTACTTTACATTCGAAGGACAAACTAAACTTTTACTAAAACTTCATTTTTTTAAGGGGAATTTGTCACTAACAACTTTCAGAATTTTGAGTAAGAGAAAGTCGTGTGAGTGTTACACAATAAATTGTTCACTTTCTCTTACTCCTAGTAAGAGGAATTATTGCGATCATATCCAGTTTTTACTGGAAATACTGTTTTATGGTCACCTGAGTAAGAAAACAAAAATGTTTTTAGCGAAGGATCTGTATATATGTATGTATGTGTGTTTGTATGCTTGTGTGAAGAAAATATTTTTAAAACAGAAAGAATTGCAAGAGGCCCAAACTTATATTATATTTAAGTACTAGCTTCATATTTAACATGAAGGTTTCTGGAAAAATCCATCAACAGGAGGTGTTATTTCCTTGAATACAGCTCCCGAAGTTGTTTTTTTTTTTTTTAATTTTGAATACTTTCTACACAAATAAATACTTACCTATCACTTTTATGTAAAAAAACTTTCTCAGGGAATTTTGTATTGGAGGGAATCTGTCGGAACGTTACGTTAAACTTCCCTCTAAAGTATAATCTATATATTATTAATATACAGAAGCATTATTATTAGTTTATGTCTAGGTATTTTTTTTTATTTTTAACAAAGGGGGCGAGATAAAGTTTCATATATGTACATTATACTTACAAATAAGAATAGATAAGAAATGTATAAAGAAGTGAAAAGGAATGTATGAAGTTAAAAGTTATTTCATTAGGTAATAAAAACACATTTATTACAACAATCTATTTTTAATACAATTCGCTAGTTAAATAATATCTTGTAGTTTAAATTTTTTACACTTTTGATTTGGATTAATGTTACAAATAAATAATAAATTAAGAAATGTAAAAGAATGTAAAAAATTAAAAATGTTTTTTACAAAATTTCAATAACTTTATAAATTTTTCTGACCTCCTAGTACTTGGTATTACCTCTCGGGCAATATTAAGGGCCATGTTACCGCGAGACATCAATGCAATTAGGTTTTGAATGGCATGCCATTCATCTTGTAGGGCAGTGCGAAGCTGTTGCAGAGCAGTTTTGAGGTTGATCACATGCTTTAACGAGCCTCTTGAGCATGTCCCATGGATGTTCTATCGAATCATGTCCGGAGATGATACTAGCCTTTTTTTTTTGTCTATGCCTGTAGCCATTAGCCAACGATTCAAGAACAGTATGTTCAATATTTAAATTTAAATATCATTTCCACTATTAAATCATTTAAGCTTACACTTTATAATACACCCGTCATTCATAAATTCTGGTAATTCTTCACTTGTGGATCTAACTTCCTGTATAATGCTAATATAATTAAATGGGCTTTTTATCTTTTTTCGAAGAGAGCTGAACAACTTATCTCTTTAGCGGCCTCTACACGGTCAATAATATTGTCAATATCAGTATTGACAATATAACCATCAATACTCGTGCTAACCAATTTCAATAGTTTATTACCTTACACGATCAATATATTATTGTCAATACTTTTATCAGCAACTGTGCTCATTAGTTACTACTTCTGCCACTAGGAGAGTAAATTTGCGTGTTTGTACTCGTTATTTTGTTGGCTTTTTTTACCTTAAAAAATGAATAATCGTACAAAAGCTTGCGTAGCCATTACTTTGGCGTTTGGCACTATTCATAAAGTCCTTTAACCTATTATAATAGTATCGCTTTTGTTTTGTACAGGTTAGTTTCAACGTTGTATAAAACTATTGAACTGAGTATTGATGGAAATATTGGCGCCGCCCCTACACGGTCAATAATATTGTCAATATCCCCTCCAATTCTCAGTATTGATACAGGAAATCAGAAAATCTGAATTTCATCAATACTCTTGTCAATACCGACCATCAATACAATTTTTTCACCTTACATGGTCAATAATATTGTCAGTACTCTAAAGTGTTGTCAATATTATTGACCGTGTAGAGGTCGCTTATAGCTACTATATTTTTTACATTCCATCAGAATGTGCTCTAGATCATCCAGTGTACCGCATACTGTACATACATTAGTATTAGCTCATCCTATTCTATTTAAGTATGCTCCACAGAGTCCATGGTTGGATCTTATTCTGTTCATTATCCTGATGCTTCTTCTGTTTAAATTTAGGTCAAGAAACCAAGGTTTTACACTTAGACTAGCCAATTGATCACATTAATACCGACTTCCTCCAAGAAGCGGGTGACAACTGTAGCTGTGTGTGGTCTGGCGTTATCATGCATTAGCATGAAACTGTCCCAGATAAATGGAGTAAACGGTATAGCGGTTTCTAGAAGAACTTTTAAACATACCCAGCATCACCTTCGAACAGAGAGCTCACGGTAACTCCTCGAATTTGTAATAAATTATCCCTAAGCTCCGTAGCTGTAAGAGCGAAACAAATAGGCCTTCTTGATCTGTTGTGCCCCTTCTACGATAACTTTTGGGGTCTCCTACCGTATTTCCCAGATTCTCTAAAATTTACGATTGCTCAATGAACCGCAGACCGTGGTAGACCTAAATGTTCTGCCACATATCGTACGTCATGTCCTTCCGTCCGCAAGAGCTCTGACGATCGATAGAGAGATGGATTTTTATAGGGGATATTGCACTGCGACCTAAAATATCTATTCTGCCCCTCGTAGTCTTCTCAGTGTGCTACCCATACCGGGCAGTGAACTGTAGGAGCTGACTAATTTAAAGTAAAAATTACAAATAATTTGGAAATTAAAAAAAAAAAAATGATTACTTACGATATCTGTCTCAGACCAAAAAGCCACACTAAATGAATTTCTTCTGTTTTCAATTTTTATTCCCAAGAAAGTTAAAGAGTATTTGTGATTAAAGTATTGTAGATAATATTTATATTAGTTATAAACATGAAATAAACCAAAGCTAGTTCTAAGTACAGGGTTATTGTGTTTTTGTATAGAAAGACTATTTGGTCTGTAAACATTCATCTGACCTATTCTTACAACTAACAATTACAACTAATAAAATTGTAATTGACAAATTTTCTTGAAACTTGTAATTTATTAAATATATATTGTAAATAAATTATTATAACTTCCCGTAAATACAATTAACAAGTCAAAAAGTGTTAATGTGTATCAGAAACATTGCGTTGAAGTAGACTCTTTACGAAACTTGATAACTTTACTTTGACGATAGACGGAAATCCAAAGTCGGTCAGAAATATAAGAAATATGCATGGTACGACTGACGAAATATCAGAAATTATCCAGCCTTGCGGACCCGTCCACGTATTTAACAATTTATTAAATGTTTTTCTTCAGTTTCATATTAATGGGAGAATCTAAACTTAATAAAATGAACTTTTTGGTGGGAAGCATAAATCCTTCTCCTGCCTGTCCCCCTCCCCCAATAGCTTCTTTAAATGAATTCCTTGGGAAAACAGTTTCAAACAAAAGTGTTTTTTTTTGTGGAAATAATCGCGAAAACTATAAAAACTATTCAAGTAAAACACGTACTTCCGGTTTACTAATTTTCTTGAAACTCGAAATAGTATTTTACAGAATAGTTTGCCCGCAAGGGGTATCTGTTACATGCAGTTACTTGGGGAATAGCCACCACATGGATTACCACAGCTCAGTACTCCATGCACTTCGTCACAACAGTACACAAATACATTTAACCTATATTATACACTCTACACTTTACAGACAAGGACAAACACAGTACACAAATTAGGGTCTCCGCCTCCTAGTTAATTGGCGTAAGCCAAGAAACAAGGAAGGGATTAACTCTGCTCTGGATGAGCAGTGGTGTGCTGTAGCTAGAGAACCCTGCTTGGAGGCCGGCAGTGCACTAAGAAGGCTCCGTGGGCACAATAGATCTTTCAGGTCACAGTGCGATAATCCCCTTACAACAATCTACATCTACAGAATATGTTTATGAATTTTTCGTCATTTTTTCGAAAACAGCTTAAACAATTTTCTTAAAACAGTGAGTATTAACTGCACGTTTATAAAACTATTACTTTTATTTGAAATACTTGGGATTAGAGAAATCTGTGGTCGTATGGTTTCAAGCGTTATTGGGATTTGATGGATGCGTTGTCTCTAGATTAATATGTAATCACTTTTATGTACTTATTTTCTAATGAGCTGAAACCATTTACCATATTTATGTTAAACGCTACTATACTTATAGTAAACGTTTCCAAAATTATAATTGTTTCAATTGCGGTAAGAGAAATTCTTCTGGGTGTTTCCCTCTAGATTTTGTCGTTATATATTAGCAATTTTTATTTCTTTATTAATCGTTTTTTATAAAAATCATTATTATAAAATTTTGTTTTTTTTTTTTTGTTTTCAGGAACAATGACCGATCTTATAATTCAATCGTCAAGTAGCAGACGTGGGCCGTGTGACAGTTACAGGATAGGCATTCGTGAAGGTTGTAGATCACCAGTTATTGGCCGATACACTGGTGCCGATGAACGTCCGGTTGGTCTTGGATTGGCTGATTTGAAACATTCAAAATCTGATGACCTTGTTTTACAGAGTGCACCATTATCACCGCCAGACATACAACATGGCATATCTGAAGCATCATTACAAATACAACGTGAAGCTTGTGTAGTATATGAAGAAGATTTAGGACCACATGCGCACAATAGTACAAGTTTACCAGTGTATTTCAGTGATAGTGAAACCTCTAAACGACCTGTTATTGATAAACCACCGTTAAAAATTACTGGCGATTTTGGTGCGGATATATCTTCAAAAAGATCCAGCCAATATATTTATGATAGAATCGATCCAGAAGATAGTATCAAGGATATTATATCTGAAAATGATTTTTATAGGTAAGTTACTTTATTTTATTATTTTATACTTAGAATTATATCCAGCACCAGGTATATACACTATTGAACATTTTAAGTGGTACAAACAAACATTCCCTTTCCAGTTGTAAACAAATAATAACTTTGTGTCCTCGGATGACTTATTCAAGGACAAGTTTGTTATTTGTTTACTGGAGAGAAACAACCTTCTTTTGCTTAATCCCCTAATTCAGAGATCAAAGTAAACAGTAATGCACTGAGTCACCGTGTTCATCTTGGAGCCCAACATTGCTTCTCTTAGATTTTCTCGTTTTATTTAACCCGGAGGCCGGTAGTGCACTGAGAAGGCTCCGGGAGCCAATGACCTCAGTTGTTATGCGCCTTAATAATAATTTAGGAGAAAAAAAAACAAAAGAACAGTTTTAGAGATATTTTCCATGATATCCTGCTTCATTTTGAGGTCAACGACCGGTTTCTGACGTTCGCCCATCATCAGGATGTCTTGATAACACAAACATTGCAAAGAGCAAAATCATGCAGAGTGTGCAGTTCTGTGTTATCACATTTATTTATCAAGACATCCTAATGATGGGCGAACGCCCGAAACCGGTCGATGACCACAAAATGAAGCAGGCTATCACGCAAAATATCACTGAATGCTTTCTAGTACCTGCGAACGCAACCATGACAACAAAAGAACAGTTGATGCAATTTTGCAACACCAGTTTAAAATTTAAAAAAACTTATTTAGGAACGAACTAGTAACATTAAAAAAAAAAAAAAAAAATCATAATGTCTAAACGTATTGCACGCATTTTGGTCAATCATTGATCGAATTACGCTGCATTTGTAGTGGAAAATTTCTAGCTCCCTATTTTAAAGAATCTTTTAGGCTGTTGAGATTGGAATGTCATCTGGGACAGACCATTCTCTCAAGATGTGACCATATATTGTAGTCCAGAGGATTGATATCTGAGTTTCCTAAAAGTCAGTCTGCAACACTAATAAATAGAGAAGCATTCAGTCTTAGCCACTCTTGGGTAGCCACCACGCCCTGTGGGACACGTTGAATCTTGCTGAAACACCCTATGAGTATTTGGTTTATAGTTTTACCATGAGTTCTAAAATATTTTCTTGGTAATTCTTCTTAAAAGTTTTAACACCTTTTTCACAGAAATTGATTTCTGTTGTCCCATAATGTCTCCCCTAGTAGCTCACATCCTGCAAACCATAACGGTACAGATAAAAATGTACCATTTTTTTATTTGAAACATTTTTCTGAAAAAATTGAGTTTAGAGAATGGTTTTGTGAGTCTGCCAGTTACTTTAAATATTTGCATAAGCATTGTTGGTTTGACTTACTCGCCCAGGTAAACAGGTAAAACTCCGACTATCCTTTTTTTTTATGCCCAGCCCAACTAAACATTTCAATTTTAAAGATAATTTGTTAATTAGATTGTATTAATTGGAGTAAGAGAAAGTCGTGTGACTATTACACACCAGATTTTTATTTTTACTCTGACCGAAAATTCATCAAGTTTATAAAACAAAATTTATTACTTTCTCTTCTTATTCCTTCTAGTAAGACCGAAGTATTGCGATGGTGTCAAATTTTTCGAAGTTGAATTTTCACCGGAAATACATGTTCTGTGAGGTCCCTTGAGTACGAAAAAAGTGTTTTTAGCAAATTGTCTATGCGTGTGGGTGTGTTTTCCTTCACCAGTACCCGAGAATTCATCTTCCATTTGCTTCATAACACATAATAAATGTGTTCCCGTAGCAAATTACAATAAATAGTTTTATGTATGTAACAGTTTACATTAAAAAAATTAGATTGAATTTAAAACAACAAATAACAAAAACAATAATAATAATAATAATAATAATAATAAAACTTTATTTTAAAAAGGTATTTACAAAGCATTATTGACAAAACAGTATATTCGACATGGCGAGAGCCGTCTGCCAGAGTTTACTATTAATGAAAAAAAAAACAACAAAGAAAAGCAAAAAAAAGAAGAACTTCTTTCTAACTAAAAATAAAATAAAATAAAAATAACCCTAAAAAATAAGAATATAAAAAACATAATAATGCTATAGTGAAACATAAAGGGATTTACAATAATTATAATACAAACACTAATTATAAAAAACAAATTAAATAGTGGAAATTAAAGTAATTGGATATTTAAAATAATAAAAACTAAGTAACTTAACTAGGATAAATACATATACAAGTAAGACTGATTCTAAATTATTTCTCAATCACTATCTTTCTAGGATGACTCTATGAGCCAATCATACCTTACTCTCCAAGCGTGTCGAGCATAGCGGATCAGTGGACGAGGATCTGCCTGACCGGACAGAAAAGCAATAATTTCATCTCTAGGAAGGTTTCGTTTATCAAAGTAAAGAATTCGGAATTCTGCCAATAGAGGACACTCGCCCAGAAAATGATATAATTCTTCGCGAGTGTTGAAATTGCAGAGCGAGCACATTTCCACATCAGGTTCTCTGCTAAGCCAAGGTCTATAATTTAAGAATAAAAGCTCTCCTCTCAGCTTAAATAACCAGCGGAGTTCAGCATGCTTTAATTTCTCAGAGAAAGAAACCGTTACAGTGTTCCGATGTTCTGAAATGAGAACCCTGTACAATAAAAAGCGTTCAGATTCTACTGCACGATTTACAGAACATTCCAGGCGAGACTTAGTAATAATATCGGAAAGTTTCAGAAGCTGTTTAGGGCAATTAGGTGGGTTCTCCAAAGACCAGTGAACATCATAGTGGTAACACCTAGTAAGTGTAAGCCAATGTTTAAACCAGTAAACTCTATTGCTGATGACCTGAAGAGCAACAATTTTCGGTAAACGGTAGTCGGGTAGGGACAAAACTTTAACTATATATTTCAAATGAAGGTGAAGCGTATAAGCTTCTAAAGGCGGCAGTTCTGTCTCTATTGCTAACATGTATGTCGGTGCGGTTGATGGCAGACCAAATAACTTCTTTATAAAAAATCTTTGAAATTTTTCCAAAATTTCATACGATTGGAAACCCCAAACTTGGGAACCATAACAAACAACTGCGCGTGATACACTATTAAAAACTTGAATCTTAGCGTTTAACGGGATATTGTTGTTTGAGATAAATTTGGACCAGACCCTGTTTAAGCCAAGTTTTGCTGAGGAGATTTTTTCTTCCAGATGAGGAATAAAGGAAAGGCGGGGAGTCAAAATTATACCCAGGTACTTGTATCGGTTTACCAACTCAATCCTTTCGCTTTTATAAAACCACTTCTCAGATGCCGCAAGTCTGCCTCCCTTACGAAAAATCATTATTTTCGATTTCTGAAGATTTACTAATAAATTCCACTGGTCGCAGTAATTTGCTAAGATATTAATATTTCTCTGGAGACTCAACGGGTTATCAGCTAAGAGAACGAGATCATCTGCGTAAAGTAGTATTTTGATTTTGGTACCTCCTACTGTAACTCCTCCTTCTAAGATAGACGGAAGGTCATCTATAAACAGAGAGAAAAGGATAGGGCTTAAAAGACAGCCCTGCCTAACACCTGAACCCACCCGGAAATAATCTGAAAATCCATCTCTACCACGCACTGAGGATGAGGCTGAAAGATATAATTGTTTTAAGATCTTTAAAAATTTAGAGGAAACACCTAAATTAAATAACTTTAAGAAAAGAGAAGAATGATCTACGGTATCGAAAGCCGATTTTAAATCTACAAAGAAACAGTAAATTTTCTTGCCTTTTTTAGAAAGTTTAAGATTTATTAAACTTGTTAAAATAAAAATATTATCAATAGCGGAATATCCGTTCCTGAATCCAGCTTGGCTTTCGCTCAACAAATTATTTTGGGTAACAAACTGTTCCAATCGGCGGAGTAATAGAGATGTGAATATTTTCGCTAATGTATTTAAACATGATATACCTCTGTAGTTAGAAACCTCATTGACATTTCCTCGTTTGTAGAGAGGGAATATTATAGATTTACTGAATGACAAGGGAGCAACACCAGTCTCATATATGTAATTGATAAAAGCCAAGAGTTTATCTATAAAGGCAGGAGTAGCATTTTTATAAAATTCGTAGATTATGCCATCAGGCCCTGGCGCTTTATTGCTTTTAAGCAGGGAGATAACGTGAAGAAGCTCGTCAAGGGAGAAAGGAGAATCCAATAAAGGAGATACATTGAAGGGCTCTGCATAGGAGCTTGAAGAAACTAGAGGTGGATTAAGTAAATTTTTAAAATGATTCATGAGTATATCCATAGAAATGTTATGGCCATAGATAAAATCCTTTCGACGGAAGCTATTGACTAAATACCAAAACCGTTTAGAATCGCAAGCAGCTTTAAATTCGTTACATAACGAGAAGTAATATTCTCTTTTGAGGCTAATGCAAAGCGATATATACTTTTTATTTTCTTCGCGATACGCATCTTTAACTATATTAGAATTAGTTTTCCGAAATAAATTCAGGAGCTTGAAGGATCTTTTTCTTACTTGAAGGCACTTATAGTCAAACCACGGATTTTTCTGGTAGGATTTAATGTAAGAGCGAAAGGAAGCAGGGGTAGGGCATGCACGCTTAATGCAATCCGTTAACATATCGGCAAAATGTTGAGGATCGGAAGGAAAATGAGTAACAGCATCAATTTCATTATCTAAATTCTGCCTATAAATATCTCTATCTTTTTCTCTCCAAATAAGTTGAGGAAGAAGAGGTAGAATGTTATTGCTAATTTCTTGTTCTAGACAAATAGTAAGGGATAGCGGCAGGTGGTCCGAGAAGGTTTCACTGAGAATGGCAAAATGATCAACAAAGGGTAAACAATCGAAAGACGTACAACACAGATCATTTACAGAGCAGCCCATAGGACCGATGAAAGTGAATGTTCCTTCTTTATCGTCATCAAAACGTCCATTCAATATTATCAGATCATTGTTATCACAAAGCTCAAGGAATCGCAACCCGACCTTATTTACCACAACATCTTTAGATGACCTGAGAGGAGAACACTTAGGATTATTAAGAAGTAATTCGTCTGGAAGAGTCTGGGAAGTTCCAATCCTAACGTTAAAATCGCCCAGCAATATTAATTTGCTAGATGAACACGAGTCTATAGACTCACAAAGATCCTTAAAATCATTATCCCAGTCATTGCAGTTTAGGTATACCGGTAATATATAGAGCACTTCATCTTTTTGCTTTATACAAATTACAGTCCGACCTCCTAATGAGGAATAAAAAAAATTATTATTAGAACGTTTTATTCCGCAGAGCATCCCTCCACTAGCTCGTCCACACTTGGAAGTTTTCTTAGCTGAAACCCACATTAAATTATATCCTGGAAAATAATTGTTAAAAAAATTAAAAGAATCTTCTAAAACAAAAGTTTCCAAAAGAATAAAAACATCATAGATTCTCAATAAATTTAAAAAAGAACTAGAAAAATTTTCAATTTTAGATCGCAAACCAGAAATGTTGTAACATATTATGGAAAGAGAAGTAACAGCAACCGTAGAATTCTTCTGACAAACAGCTGGAAACTTTCAGGAAATCCTTTGATAACCAGATGAAGGTAGTTCTGAGATTACTTTGCTAGCCTGAAGCGAAGAGCGAGCGAAGTAGTCCTTCGGTAGACTCTCAGAGTGTAAAGCAGAAATAAAATCGAAAACATTTGCTCCTACTATTTCACTTAGCTTCTGCACACCATCCTGGCCCGCATAACATAGCCCATCTTGAGTGGACCAAGTGAATTTACACCCATTTACCAGCAGACAGTTAGAGCGCACCTTCACATTGATGTTCCTGTTCAATCGCAAAATTTCTCTCCTTAGTAACAGCAATTTAGTTTTCTTCTTCCTAGTTACTTCCGGAAGGTCCTCATGTACCACGAAACCTGTACCTCTTAAAATCTTTACAGAATTAAGTATCATTAATTTATGTTGAGGACGAAAGAATGACACTAGAATAGGGTTATTCGCATTGTTTTTGGATCCTAGAGGGAATGCATAAAAATGTTCAGCAGGAATATCTTTCTTCAACACATCGCGACAGAAGTCAGAGATTATCACGCTCAAATCGCTTGAAGAAGAGTGCTTGATTCCTTTAAAAATCAAATTATTTCGACGAGACGCAATTTCCACTTCTTCAATACGAGTTTCTGTTTTAATATGTATTGCTTTAATGGCTACCAATTCAGCTTTCAACAGAGCATTTTCCTCTTTAAGTGCAACTATGTCATCTCTAAGAGCCGAGAATTCGACCTTAGTAGCGAGGGGGGCCAGTTTATCATCTAACAAACCGGACATCACTTCTTTTATGAGAGATACTAACTGAGAAGAATCGATTTTTTCCATTGTTGCGTCTGTTAAAAAGATTTTTTTAGATCGAGGTACAGAATTTCCAGGGGAGCTTCTCTGTCGTTTTGAACCACCCGGCAGAGATTCAGACATACGCAAGCAACAGTTAAACAAATTAATAATTGTTCAACTTAAACAGTGAATAGCGTTCTAAATAGATTTGAAATTGTATTTTTCAGTTATAAATGAAAAAAAAGAACAGTAAAACATTCACATCAATGGCGCTAAATTTAATGTAGAGAAGATACGTGTAATGAATAAATATAAAAAGTCAATAAAAACAAGATGAGTTTACTAAACAAAACCTGTCCAGCTGGCCAGACGGAAGTAAATATTTTCAAGCTCCACTATGAGATCTTCTTTAGCAAAAAGGGCAAGGTTTATCTATCATTTACGTATTGACGCTGTCCCACCTACACTATTAACTTCTGCACTAAATAATTAAACAATTAGTTTTTAATTAATATCTCAAAAACTAGTCGATAGATTTAACTGAAATAGCCAATAGAATGCGCAATAATCTCTGTGTATATCAAAAATTGTGAATTTTAATCCTCTAGAAACCACTCAAATAAGGAAAAAAGAAAGAGCCGATCTTTACACGACTAAACCAAATAGTAAACTCCTAACAAAAACAATATGATAACATAATAGGATCCGAAGAGCTGAGGGAGACACAAAATTACCTAGGACTTCAAGGATATAGAAGTTAGGTAGCTAGAGTTATAGACTGAGTGATGAAAAAGGTAGTAGAAGGTTGCTGTCTCGTAAACTGTTGTAAAGCTGCCCCTTGTAGGGCTAGTTCGGCTACGTACAGAGTCTCCCACTCTAGTCTCACTTAGATAGCGAGTAACTAGTTAGTATTTATGTGTTTCTCTCCACTCTTCGCATCCTATTACAACAATCAATATTGTTTAAAAAAAAAAAAAAAAATCTGGTGTGAAACATTCACACAACTTTATCTTACTCCAGTTCTCAAAAATTATAATTGACAAATTTTATAGTTTGTGTATCAAATTTAATGAAATTCGTCGAAAATGAAAAAAACTGTTCAGTAAAAGCGCACTTACGTTTACTAATTTTCTTGAACCTCGGAATTTTAGCCATCTATTTATTTCTAATTAATTTTGTTTTGACGATAGAATTGTATAATCAACTATGATAGATTAGATCAGTAGCGGCGGGGGGTAACCTCAATAACCTACAAAACGAGGTCTATTGTGGATCCCCTTAAATTATAGCACAACCTCCAGCTTTGCCATCCTAATCAATCCTAGCAAAGCTGAGAGCGGCTCCGTCATGAAGCTCATTGCTTCGGGATTGCCTGTCCCCAATTGAAGAAACCTTATCCTCACAAAGGATGTGCGCCGGGGTTTCTTCCTCTGCCTTGCAGAATCGGCATAACGCACTATCTGCAAGTTGTAGATGGTGCATGTGTCTTTTCAGCCTACAATGCCCTGTTAGTAGACCCACAATTAGCCTTATATCTCTTTGCCTGCCTCTATCCTGGCGTTCTCTCCCACCAACGCAGACGCTGTTCTTCTATCCAATCTTTGATAGAAGTTTGAATAAGGCTCCTGGACAAGCCGCAGAAGGGTTCGGGACCTATAAAGGTATCCTGCGAACCCTCCCTCGCTAGGGCATCCGTCCTTTCATGCCCAGAAACCCCGCATGTCCCGGCACCAAGGCGAGTGCCAGTTTATCCTCGGTTAGGGCAAGTAGGCTAACCCACACCAGTCTTGAGACTATTTGATGTGAAGAAAGTGCCTTCAGAGCTGCCTGACTATCGGAGTTTATGGCCACACTTCTACCCACTATGCCTTGTCTTATAATCTCCCTAGCACTGAGTTATAACGCCACGACTTCAGCCTAAAAGACCGTGGCGTACTTCCCTAGGCTGGCCTTGATCTTACCTTTAGGCCGACCCCAGTCGGAGTTTTGGATCCATCTGTATACCAGATCGAGTTACCGAACAGGAGGGGGTCACAGTCCCATTCGCCTCTGCTCGGTATAACAATTTGTAAGTTCCTTTCGAAATGATAGTTAATTTGTAAGTTCCTTTCAAGGCATTCCAAGAAGATGGTCAGCCTTGATTTCCTCAATCAACTTCTGGTTATTACGATCGTTCCTAGAGGTGATGGGAGGCGGCCCCTGCAAGGGCCTATGTATCCCCATTCTGGCTTCGCCTTGAATGAGGGTGTATCAACTATGGTAGCACTAGAGAAAAACATAATCCCACGCCTCCACCAAAAGTGCACTTAAATGAATTTTCCCAGAGAAATTTTTTTAATAAAAGATGTAGATCTTTGTATGTTTAGTTTATATAAGAAATTTCAGGAAAATCGTGTGTGTATATGTGAACAGCATAGCTCAAAAACGAAAAACCGTAGAAAGTTGAAACTTGATATTCCGTTTAGATATCACCATGGCATCTGGCAGTGAGTGGGTCATCTGTCAAAATTCCTCAACCAGAAGTACCACTTTACTTGTTAGTTTTTTTTTACTTTTTGCGATTTTCTCAAAAAATGGCTCCGACGATTTTCTTTAAACTTTTATATATCAACTACACATACAAAGAGCTACAACTTTTATTTGAAACATTTGTCTGGGAAAATTCATTTAAGGGCAGTTATAGGGGAGGGGTGGGATTAGGTTTTCATTTGAAGTGCTATTTCAATTTATTAAACAATTCTATCATCTAAATAATGTTAATTAGAATTAAATATGTTTTGGAAATTCCGAGTTTGAAAAAAATCGGATGACCGGAAGTGCGTTTACTTTACTACTTTACTAAATGATTTTTCCACTTTTTCGCGATTTTCTCGAAAAATGGCTTCGAGGATTTTCTTGAAACATATTATATATAAACTAAGCATACAAAGATCGACAACTTTTAAACTTTAAAACATTTCTCTAGGAAAATTCTTTTAATGGCACTTTTAGGGGTGGGGGTGGGGTTATGTTTTTCTCTAAAGTGCTATCATAGTTGATTATACAATTATATCATTCAAACAAAATTCATTAGAAATAAATGGATGGCCAAAATTCCGAGTTTCAAGAAAATTAGTAAACCGGAAGTGTGCTTTTACTGAACAGTTTTTCCGTTTTCGACGAATTTCATTAAATTTGGTACACGAACTACAAAATTTGTCAATTATAATTTTGAGAATTGGATTTTTGTGTGCGTAGAAATTGGCATGTAGTATTGTATATTTTAACAAATTTTCCACATATGAATATTGCCCCGCATCAGATAGGGTAATTATTGATCAACGTAGAATATTATACAGTTGATCTCAAAATATTCTCATTATTTTGCAGGTTTGTCCTATTTAAGAGGCACTATGAAAAATATCTGGATATAAGTAAGAAGTATGAAGAGGCGCGCAACATTGCTTATTATCTGGAAGAGAAATATCATGAAATTAAGGTAAATTATTTTATATATTATTTATTTAAATTTGATTATAATGTGATCATATATAATGAACTGATAGAGTCTGGTTGTTTACTTACAAATACTTATAAATATAATAATGCTTTCTCTCTGATACATATTATAAAAGTCTTTATCTTATATACTTCCACTTTCTGCCCTATTTACATTAGTTAACTTTAATTATTTATTTCACCAGGATTATTGCCTATAAAGAACAGGTAAAATATATATTACTACCTCTAATCATAAAGGGAGACATAAAAAAAAAGAAAAAAGTGATTTATTTTTTCCTCTTTAATTATTATACTATAAAACAAAATGTATATGTGAATGTGATGTTGTTTGATCTTCTGGACGCAAGCTGTTATGTGTAACTTGATGAGCGGTATAGATAGTTAGAACTTTTGCTTGTTCTAACAATCGATTGGGCTATCTAGCCTCGCCAACTTGAAGAAAACTCAACGTTCGCTTGGGCTATCTAGACTGGCTAACTTAAAGAGAACTCTCTGGTCTTGTGGCAAAGAGCTGAGTGAAGACAGTTGATTACTTCTCGGTTGTAAATCTCTTGTTAGTTATGTCGTAAACTTCTCAAAAATTGCTGTAGGTCTTAATTGACGCCTGCCAGCCTATTTCCTGACTTCTTGACTGCTTGTTTTCGCTTCTTCAAATTTTATTTCGCAGAAATTTAGACTCTTGGTGGGTTGATTTCACATTCTTCGAATGTTATTTGTGTGCAGACTAAGTTAAGCTCTGAAATTGCTGAGCCTGTAAAACAATTTTTTCTAGTACTTTGGGCTTGAATTATTCGTCTATACTGTAAAGATGGGAATGTCAGAGGGGGAATAAGAACTCGTTGGCGGCGATCATAGCGCCCGATGCGGCTGGTATCAGTAACATGAAGTGTCCACTGGCTAGCATTTGTTCAACGTAGAACGTCTGTTTATCATCGGATCTTTGGAGATAATGACGATGCCAACGGCGGATATGATTTATTTTCTGGAATGCCTGGTGTAAGCAAGATTTTGAATAAGAGAATATGAGTAGTAAGGAAGAGAGGCTGATATTTAGAATTTGCATCCTCATAACTAATCAAATTTTCAGACGTTGTGAAGAAGAATATGGCATTAGAAACAGGAAAATTGGGGGCATTTGTACATCTGACAGAGAAGTTTTGATTGAAAGGATTATATTTTAGCATTTTATATTGCTTTTGTGTATCCAGTTATATATATGATGTATATTAGTCATTTTTGTTACAATGTTAACTTAGATCGTCTGCTTTTGCAGCATTACCGTTTCTTTTAGTAGTAGTGTTTTTGTTTGTTTGCCTTGTAGATTGGAGTTGGTATTAAGTTATCTTTAGTGAGTAATTTGCTATCAAGGTCTGTGCCGAGCAGAACCTGCTTACAGCCCCAAGGGGCAAGGTCATACGCATTTGCTCGGATACTCAGGCTGCACTGAAAGCCCTAGAGGCTTACAGCAGAACTAGCGCATCCCTAGTGAAGGAATGTCAAGAGGCATTGTCGAGACTCTCCAGGCACAAGAAGCTCCAGCTAATATGGGTGCCTGGACACATAGTGGTTGAGGGTAATGAGATGGCTGACTAAATGGCCAGGAACGGGGCAAATACTCTGTTCATTTGTCCAGAGCCTGTCCTGGGGACCACTGGCGGAGCGATTCGTGCGGCGATTAGGGAGTGGTTTTGTAGTAAGCATGAAGAACTCTGAAGGGGGAGCCCAGGTGCCACACACAGCTAAAGGATGATGCCAGAGCTGAGTAAACGAAGGACCCAAATGGCCCTTAGTCTGAGTAGGAGCCAGATTTCTTTGGTGACGGGACTCCTTATGGGTCATGGCAGGTTCAGGAAGTATCTTCATAAGGTAGGGCTCATTAGCGGTGAAACCCTTGTGCAGATTATGTCAGGAGGAGGAGGTAACGGCCCTCCGCCTGCTATTTGATTGCGTAGCAATAACTAAATTGAGATATGAGACCTTTGGAACATTGCGACCTGAGGAGATAGTAGGGCAAAATGATCTGTTGGTGAAAGTCCTCAAACTCCTTAGGGAGGGAGGGTTCAACTATTAGAGGTTATCGGGGATGGCACCTTAGGGGAGGCCTCTGTTGGCTGCAGTGCCAGGGTATAGCCCACCCAGGGTAAGTAATAATAATAATAATAATATCTCTAGTGATATTGAATCCCATCCATCTTACATGATTGTATGATAAATTTTAACTATCTCTTATTGCTGCACATATTTTAGAAGTTGTGTTTTCACTAGAAGTACATGTTTTGAGTTCCCTTATGAATACGAACAAGATATTTTAGCGAATGGTCTTTGATGTGTGTGTGTGTGTGTGTGTGTGAGAGAGAGAGAGAGAGAATATTGTAGGAAGTTCAAAATTCATATTCCGATTAGGACCTTCATCGTATCCGACACTAAGATTTTGGTCAAAATCCGGTCTTTCGGAAGTGTAACTTTAACATCCTTCCCCCCCCCCCAGTTTTTCCGATTTTCTCTCACACACACATCAATTTTCCAGAAAATTTTCATTTTTTAATTAAAACATTTTTCCAAGAAAATTGATTTTTGGAAAGTTCTGAAGAAGATTTCATTGAAATGATGAACTATAAATTTGCGAGGATAAAAAGCTTTAAATATTGAGGAGTGGTTGTTACTGAGCAGAATGACGTTAGCGTTGACATTAAGGCGAGAATCGCGGCAGGCAATAGATGCTATTTCGCGATTCATAATATGTTGCGCTTTAAAGCGTAATCTATACGTGCAAAGCTACTGGTATATAAGACGGTAATAAGTGAGACGTGGGTATTGACAAGGGAAGATGAACGGGCTCTGAATGGCTGGGAAAGGAAGATCCTTAGAAAGATTTACTGTCCTGTGAAGGAGCAAGATCGGTGGAGGATTAGGTCGAATGTAGAGTTGAAGGATCTATATCAGGAACAGATCTCGTAGCCTTCATTAAGCAAGGACGCCTTAGGTGGTTGGATCATGTGGAGCGGATGGAGTCGGACCGCTTGCCAAGGAGGATGCTTTATGGCACTCTCCGGGGGTCGACATAATCGAGGGAGGCCTCGTATGTGGTGGCGGACCTGAGGAGCATGGGCGTGCGTGGAGATGGCGTTTAAGAGCCCATGATCGAGAGGAATGGAGGAAGCCTACGTCCTTTCAGGACTGTAGCGCCCCATTGTTATTTATTATACAATATTTTCTAATGTCTAATCATAATTTATAATGAGTTCATTTTGTCATTAAACACACGCACATAGTAACCTAACCTTATAACCTCCAGCACATATATACAACCAACAAACCAACAAGGTGAGTGTAACAGAAAGCTTACGTGGAAGTGAACTCTCTACACACGAACTTGGTGAATTTGCTCTGACGATGGCTGAAAGTTCGAAACCGGTCAGGAAGGAACAAAATGAATATGCATGCTAAGGGGGATAAACATTTGACATTTGATATGAATCTAGTATTAACCACTTAAAGGGGGAATCCTATTTTAACTTTAATAATGCCAACTACAATGATGTAAATGATTTCTTTTTGTCTGTGAATGGGACGAAGTTTTGAAGTCTGAGGATGTTAATACTAATTTAGGGATTTTCTACAAACTTCTTAATGAAGTTAAATTGCGATATATACCTAAATATACTCTGGGCGAGCATGGCTATCCTGTGCGGTTCTCTAAATAAATAATTCAGCTTTTAAGGAAGAAGAGAAAATTACATAACAGGTATAAGAAATCTCAGACTACTTTTGTTTATGCTGCCTTCTCGGATGTCAGAGCTGAGTGTAAGATCAAAATCAAGGAAGCCTACAGTTCCTTCTGCAAACGATCTGGCCATTTACTTCAAGTTAATTGCAAGGCCTTTTGGAAATTTATTAAAAATAAGAAGAAAGGGGTTTCTCTACCATCCGTCCTTGCTTTTGAAGGGTTCTCCGATAGACAACCAGAGATTGTTGTCTGACAAATTTGCTGGTTTCTTTCAGTCAGTATTTACAAAAAATTCTAACATAAGTTGCAATGAACCTCAATTCTTTTCGTCTACCTCTACGCTCTCCTGCATCCAAGTTTCTGAAAATGAAGTTTTTGAGAAGATTGTAGCACTGAAACTTACTTCTAGTACTGGACCTGGTGGTTTTCCTGCAAAAATTTTTTTTGAGTGTGCCCTGTCTCTAGTAGTACCTATTACATTGTTGCTTAACCTTTCCCTTGCCTCAATTCCCTTGGTGTTTTTCCTACTCTTTGGAAGCAGGTTTATTTGGTTCCTATACCTAAGGTAAATAACCCTTCAGAATATTGAAGATTACAGACCTATTTCTATTATGAACGTATTAGCCAAGCTTTTTGAAATTATACTGTTGGAGCACTTAAGTATATTTAGAGGGGTTATTTCAACGAAACAGCATGGATTCTTAAGTCAACGCTCTACGGTTACAAACTTGGCTTCATTTCTTCATTTTATAGCATGTGAAATTAGTAATGGTTTCCAGGTTGATGTGATTTATACTGATTTTAAAAAGGCTTTTGACCGTGTGCCTCACTCCTTGTTAGTGGAGAAACTGAAGTTGCTAGGCTTGTGTGGTCCTATGCTGAAGTGGTTTGAAGATTACTTTCGGGATAGAAAATGCCGGGTGAAGTGGCATTCGGAGGTATCACGTTGGTTCGATGCTGTATCTGGTGTGCCTCAAGGATCACACCTTGGACCGTGGCTCTTCCTAATTTTTATTAATGACCTACTACTAAGGATCTTGGATGTTGAGGTATTTGCATTTGCGGATGACTTGAAGTTTTTCCATAAAGTTGCTTCTCAGTCGGACTGCATTATAATTCAAGATACCCTCCGCATTGTTTCTGACTGATGCTGCAATAATGGCATGGAGCTTAATGTTAAAAAATGCCAAGTCATTTCTTTCTAACGTAAAAAAAGGTCTATATCATATCGGTACCTCATTGATGGCAAACTATTGGAGAGGATCGAAACGTGAAAGATTTAGGAGTTACTCTGGGTCATGACCTCTCTTTCACGAATTAGTTTGAATATGTATGTAGGAAAGCATCGAGAGCACTGGGTTTTGTAATAAGGCACACTCGTGGTCTTAGAGATCCCAAAGCGGTGCTAACTGTGTGTAATGCATATGTTAGAAGCCTTCTTGAGTATGCGTCATTGATTTGGTGTCCTTACACTAGCAAGAAGGATATAGCTAGACTTGAAGCTATACAAAACCGTTTCATCAGGACTTTTAACAAAAGGTTATCCAGCGGTGCTATTCATTTCTGCTTTCTAGAGTCTAGAAGACGTAATGCTGGTCTTTTATTCTTAAAGAAGCTCTGGAATGGGGAAATTGATTGCATGGAGCTACTTGCTGCCATACCTTTTCATGAACCATCTCGCTGCTTGCGCAGTACTTCGCATTTCATGGTCCCTGCCGTTAAGACTAATGCGCTGTTCAACGCTGACATCATTTCTAGAATATGCAGGTCATGGAATGAGTATATTCCTAGTGATGTGAGTTTCCAAATGGCGTCTGGACTTTTCAATAAACATTTTTGCATTACTTGAAGTTTTACTGTTAATGTGCATGTATTATTTTACTATTATTATATTTATGTATCACTGTATGTATCACATGTAATGACTTCAACCATAAGGCTTACGCCGTTTGTTGATAAAAAAAGTATAATAAATAATAAATAAATGTTTCGAAAAAATTAATTTTTAGTTGGATATTGGGTGAGTTGAAAATTTATGTTTTAATTCTGGGGGCCCTAATAGAATCATTTTCATTTATTTGAATATTCATTAAATATTAATTAATTTAATGATTTGTAATTTTAAAAATATTTTTTTTTTTTTTTTTTTTTTTTTTTTTAGAAAGGATTTTAGAATGTGAATAAATTATTTTCTTTTTGGACATGATTCACTTGAACAACTTTCCCCACTTACACTAAATTTCCATCCAGACTGATATGAAATTGTTTCCATATAATGCATTTCTAACCTCTGTAAAACTTCAGTGTGACTTTGAAGTCAACGAGTGTAGTGTGTAATAGAAACCATTAAGTTGATACGAAGTTGATAACTTAAAGATTCTTACGATGGATGAAAATCCTAACCGGTCAGTAATATCAGAAATATGCATGCCTATGATGGATAAAATACCAGACCACAAAGCTTTTCATATATTCAGCTTAATTAATCTTACCAAAATAGAAAATCTGGACAAGTTGTCTTCATTGTTTATCGACAGTTGGTAATAATAGTAATAATAATAATACTTTTCCCATTTTAGATCTATAATTTTGACCATTGTTATTTTATTTCGATTATTATCATAGAATTTCTCCTAGCTAGAGTTATATATGATTGTATTAAGTATAAATTGGAAGAGGGCAAGGGTACGGAAGTGAAAGTTTTAAATGTACTCTATGACCCGGCTAGCATCCATTCGAAATAACCGTTAACTTTAATGGTTAACATTACAAGAGATCTGTTTATTTTATTCCTAGAAGGTAATGAAATATAGGACAATATTATAACTACATAATCACCGCAGGCGTCTTTTTCATGTAGAGAGATTTGTTTGAATTTACGTATTTATTATTATTTTTTTTTATATATATGATTATTGGTGCTTTAATTACGTATTTATTATTATTATTTTTTATATATATTATTATTGGTGCTTTAATTCATTTCACAAATAGTGGCAAGTGTAGGTAGACAAAACACATATACTTAGTATTTCTGGTATTTTATCATCCCTCCTAGCATGCACATTCCTTTTGTTCCTGACCGGTTTCAGATTTTCATCCATTGCCAGAGCAAATTCAGCAAGTTCATGTAGAGAGTTCACTTCAAAGTAATGTTTCTGTTACATTCACACTTATTGGTTTGTGGTTGTATATATGTGTGGGAGGTTATAAGGTTATGTTACTATGTGTTTATGTTTAATGGCAAAATGAATATATTATAAATTATGATTAGACATTAGAAAATATTGTATAATAAATAACATGTTTTTCATTATTTATAATCATAATTTATATTAATATAATCATATTTTTTTATAATATAATAATAACTTTATAATCTCCCCACATATATACACAATCAACAAACCAATAAGTGTGAGTGTAACAGAAACATTGCGATGAAGTGAATTCTTTACAAGAACTTGGTGAATTTGCTCTGATGTTGGATGAAAATCTGAAACCGGTCAGGAACAAAAGGAATATGCAATGGCTACGACGAATAAAATACCAGATGTTATCCAGCATTGCGGAGCCATCCACATATTCAACAATTTATTATTTCACTTAGGTAACTGGATGTTTTGCTAAATTATCAGAGAAAGGATCCGCATACCCAAGGGACATATTTTTGTTTCTTTGCGCTGTGAGATATTTAATATTTTCTCTGACTTTTATAGAAAGCCGTACAATTCAGTTAATGAATTTCCTCTCTTTTGAAAAGTTATTATAGGAATTGAAATATATATATTAATTTAACATTCATTCTTTTAATACCCTCTCGGGACTATTTAACTGATCTTTGTAAATGTTTAAAGTACTTTTGCTTACTTTAAATTTTGATGATTATATTTATTGACCTGCGGAAGTCATGATGTTGAGGTTTAAAAACATATCAGTATAGTTGCAGAATAAATCAGTGTTGCAGGGGGCCTTTTAAAAATTAACTGAGACTAACTGAGAGCTATATTTTTTTTTTTTATTTGAAACATTTTTTTGGGAAAATTCATTTTAAAGCGGCTTTTGGGGGAGAGATGGTGGTTACATTTTCTTATACAATTCTAACGGGGGGGATTAGCTCTTCAGCCTGCGCCACCGCGACACCCCATGGATCTATTATGGCACTTCTTATACAATACTATTTCCGTTTATTATACAGTACTATCATCTAAATAATATTAATTGGCTAAATACATTTTTTGCGTACTCATGGTACCTTATTACACATATTTCTGGTGAAAACGCAGTTTCGAACATTAAGCACGATCACAATAGTTTGTCCAATCACAGGAGTAAGAGGAAGTAAAAAATAAAGAAGAATCTTCCGTTGACGGGATTTTTAAAACTTTCGTTTATTGAATATTCGCTATTGCGATTATATCTAAGTAGAATATCAAGTTTAAGTTTCATGCGAATTTTTGTTCACAAATACCAAACACACCAAAAAAAAAATGTACAAACATCTTTCAGGATTGTACAAATATTTATTAGTGGATGAATCGTAATTTCTTCCTGTTAAACATTAGTTCTGGTAATTACCTTTAAAATTACTCTCCATTTAATCTGTCAGAAATTAATTACAGATATATTTGTCACCAGTAATAGATCCTTACTCTCATTTAATTACGGGGCACTTTGTCTCTCTGTTTAATTCCAGCACTATTTATTTATTTTATTTTTTAATTTTTTAAACTTTCGTCAAGGTTTACTAAGACAAGATTGTGTTTTTTAGGAATTTTTATTAGAAAGTTGGATTGTTTTTTTACCATTTACTTTTTCCGACTGTTTTTGCGATTGTATCAAATTTTTGATATCGTGTTTTCACCGCATATACATGTTTTCAAGTCCCCTGATTTTTTATAGAAATTAGCCATTGTTAGTATGGATTATTTAAAACCGAGATAATTACAAAATATGGATTACTTATTATATTGTTACCATGGTTAAATATAATTAAAATAACAAGAATACTTTATAATACTGAAAGAAAAAAAAAAAATTAGTATATTTATGCTATTTGTTTATAGAAAAGGCAGGTGTGAATCAGCAGAGTGCGTGCCACATTCTGTCTAGTCTGAAAGAGAAGGTTATCTTATTTGTTAGGTTAGCGACCTCTCTTAGATTTTATAGATACCAAGTATTTTGTATATCAGAATAATTCAAATAGATTTCATAGTGATATAAGTTTTATTTATTTATTTATTTTAAAAAAAAAAAAACAAGATAAATTTTGAATGATTTTTAGTAGAATGGTGGAACAAAATTATTACTTTCTCTTAACCTAATAAGAGGAGGTATTGTAATCGTGTCAAATTTCGACATGGAGTTTTCACCGGAAATATCCGTTTTGAGGTCCCCTGAGTCCAAAAAAGTGGTTTTTAGCAAATGGTCTGTGTGTGTATGTGTATGTGTATGTATGTATGTATGTATGTATGTATGTATGTGAACAGCATAGTCAAAAACGAAAAATCGTTGAAAGTTGAAACTTGATATTCCGTTTAGGTATCACCATGGGATCTGGCAGTACATCATCTGTCAAAATTTCTCAACCGGAAGTACCACTTTACTAGTTGGCTTTTTTTTTACTTTTTTGCGATTTTCTCAAAAATAGCTCTGACGACTTTCTTTAAACTTGGTATATCATTTACACATACAAAGAGCTACAACTTCTATTTGAAACATTTCTCTGGGAAAATGCATTTAAGGCCAGTTATGGGGGAGGTAATGGGGTTAGGTTTTCATCTAAAGTGCTATTTCAGTTTATTAACCGATTCTATCATCTGAATAATGTTAATTAGATTTAAATATGTTGTTAAAATTCCGAGTTTAAAAAAAATCGGATGACGGAAGTGCATTTACTTTACCACTTTATTAAATGATTTTTTTTCACTTTATCGCGATTTTCTCAAAAATGGCTTCGACGATTTTCTTGAAACGCATTATATAAGCTTGAAACAACTTTTATTAAAAACATTTCTATTGGAAAATTCATTTAATGGCGCACAATGCTGTATAATAACATCTGGTATTTTATCCGTCGTAGCATGCATATTAATTTTCTTCCTGACCGGTTTCGGACTTTCGTCCATTGTCAGAGCTAATTCACCAAGTTCGTGTAGAGTGTTCACTTCAACGTAATGTTTCTGTTACTTGATACTCACACTCGTTGTATATAATTTATATAAATTATATTTATGTATATAAATTATATACAACCAACAATTATGAGTAACAAGTAACAGAAACATTACGTTGAAGTGACACCACTTTTTAAGGAAAAAAAAAATCTGGTGTGAAACACACACACAACTTTCTCTTACTCTAGTTCTCAAAATGATAATTGACAAATTTTATAGTTTGTGTACCAAATTTAATGAAATTCGTCGAAAACTGAAAAAACTGTTCAGTAAAAGCGCACTTCCGGTTTACTAATTTTCTTGAAACTTGGAATTTCAGCCATCCATTTATTTCTAACTAATTATGTTTGGATGATAGAATTGTATAATCAACTAGGATAGCACTTTAGATGAAAATCTAACCCTACCCCTCCCCTAAAAGTGCCCTTAAAAGAATTTTCCCAGAGAAATGTTTTAGATAAAAGTTGTAGATCTTTGCATGTTTAGTTTATATACGAAGTTTCATAAAAATCGTCGGAGCCATTTTTGAGAAAATTTTGAAAAAGTGAATAAATCATTTAGTAAAGTGGTAAAGTAAACGCACTTCCGGTTATCCGATTTTTTTCAAACTCGGAATTTCAACAACATATTTAATTCTAATTAACATTATTTAGATGACAGAATTGTGAAATAAACTGAAATAGCACTTTAGATGAAAACCTAACCCCACCCCTCCCCCAAAAGTGCCCTTCAGAGCATTTTCCCGGAGAAATGTTTCAAATAAAAGTTGTAGCTCTTTGTATGTGTGGTTGATGTTTCGAGTTTAAAAAAAATCGTCGGAGCCATTTTTGAGAAAATCGCAAAAAAGTAAAAAATCCAACTAGTAAAGTGGTACTTCCGGTTGAGGAATTTTGACAGATAACGTAGTGTCAGATCCCGGTGATGCCTAAATGGAATATCAAGTTTTAACTTTCTACGGTTTTTCGTTTTTGAGCTATGCTGTTCACATTCACACACACAGACCATTTGCTAAAACCACTTTTTTGGACTCAGGGGACCTCAAAACGGATATTTCCGGTGAAAACTCGATATCGAAAATTTGACACGATTACAATACTTCCTCTTACTAGGAGTAAGAGAAAGTAATAAGTAACAAGATTTTTACTATACTTTACACTGCACAAATACTGATTCCTCAAATTTTGCATTTTTATTGGTTGTATTAACTGTTTTAAGAAAAAGTGATATGTGTGTGTTTCGCGCCACATTTTTTTAGAATCCGTTATTCGAATACCTATTATTTCGAATTATACGAATATTATTTTCATCACCAGATTATTAATAACTATTGCATTATACAAATTTTTTCTTAGGACGTATAAATTTGATCTTATTTAATTTGACTTTAAACAAAAAAAAAAATACATAAAATATTGCATAAAATAATCTAAAACAAAGTATATAACCCATAAAACTATGTATAAAAGCGTAAAGTTCTGTTTGTCCGAAAACTTTGTATCAAATACACTGGAGTAGCTAAAAAATCAGGTTTCCTGCGACTTTTCGTTAACACACAAATATATGTTGTTTTTTCAACATAAGTTTTCGTTAACACCTCAAAAAATGTATTTCCAGAGAAAAATCAATTTGGCTTGATCGGCTTAAGTTAAGAGAAAGTGGAAAAAAAAGGAAAAGTTATTTATAATATTAAGTCCATATCTATTAAAAATATTGAATATTTTAAATAAGGTCCAAAAATTTTTTTTTTTTTTTTTTTTAAATTCAGTATTCATCAAGGAAAAGTTTAATTAAATCGTTATAGTAGAGAACTTTTTATTAGTTTTAAATTGCATTAACTGGGATAACTGTTTTTTATACGGAAGCCTAAAAAAAAAAAAAAAAAAACAACAGAACTAGTGGAGCTGGTTTTAAAAAGTTTTTCTATTAACAAAAACTAAAAACTTCTAAATTCCACTCCACTCTGTTTCCATGGAAATTGTTTTTTTAGAAACACTCTGCTATCTAGAGGAGGTCAACTGCATTAACTGTTTGGTTAAAAACTAATATCTTAATTCTTATATTATTATAGAAGGTGTTTTCAAATTTTATATTACTATTTATGATCAGTTTTTGAATCATAATACTAGCAATTTATAGCGTAATTAATTTTAACTTGATTTTGACTTTTATCATTGATTGTTTCAATTTTCATTTTCTAATATTGATAAAGAGAAAGTTTCCATTCGAGTTTGATTTTCAAAATTAATGTGTTTTACCGAAATCACATTTCAAGCATATTTGTATTTAGCGAACGGATTAGTTCATTGGTAGTGTGCGGTGGGTTCGAGTCCTGAGTGCAGCTCTTAGATTTTCTATTCCTCGAAAAAAAAAACTTATATTCTCAAAATTCTAGGGAAGATTGGTTAACCCTGGCTCCGTCTGGTGTAATTCCTCAGAATTATCTCCGATGCTACATGGACGGTTCTAGGATGGATGGTAGGTCTGGGGCTGCCGTCTATTTTGAGACGGGAGACCATTTGGTGGTACCTCTTTGTGAGTGGGCCACCGTTTTTTAGGCTGAGGTTTATGCAATTCTTTGTTATATTTTGGATGAGATGGTGCGTAACACTAATTTAAAAGGTGTTTGTATCTGCTCGGACAACCTGGCTGCGTTGTAGACGCTTAGCTCATGTGTCTTCATTTCCAGATTGGTGTTGGAATGTTCTAAAAGACTGGAATATCTTTCTTCATTGAAGGATGTGCTTCTAGTCTGGGTTCCAGGTCATATGGGAATCTTTGGGAATGAGGAGGTGGATAGGTTTGCCAAATTAGGCGCCTCTCTCCCTTTCATCGGTCCAGAGCCTGCTGTTGGTGTGTCTTCTGGCACATGTTTGTCAGGCTTCCAGACGTGGCTTCCTTATGGATGAGTGCAGTGGGTTGTCGGCAGTCTAAGATGCTCATTGGTGGTCCGGACGGAGCTTTGAGTAGCGGGGTCCGATGTCTTTCACGGACCTCACTCAGGCATCTGGTTGGCTTCCTCACTGGACATTGTGGCTTAAGGAGATATCTCTATACAATGGGACTTATGCCTAACCCCTTTTGTAGAGTTTGTGAGACGGAGGAGGAAACACCCATGCATCTAATGACGGATTGTTTGGGCTGTGAGGAGATTAGGTTTAGGTCCTTCAGCCGGGATAGGATATCGGTAGAGGATCTTAAGCTATGTCCTTTTAAGGTTTTGGTCCGATTTGTTCGGTATGTGGTGAAACTTATATGGGTAAAACCTGGGCCCCTTCTTTGTTCCAGACCCAGTAGTTGTTATTCTTTAGGGGTAGCTATATGAGCCCAGGGAGGCTTTGGATAGCGTAGGGTTTTGCCCTCCCCTTCCTTGAATAATAATAATAATAATAATAATAATACAATTCTCAAAAATATAAAATCTTATGAAATTCTAACTTAATAAATTTCCTATCCATTACACAATAGAATCTGGTATTCAGAACCCTACTGCTGCATTTTTTGCCAGACCAAATCTGTCTTATGTCTCAGTGACCCCCTTTTTAATATTTCATTCTCTCTTGGTTTTCCTCTAGGTTTCCTCCTATTTTCTATTCTTGCCATAATATATCAACGCTGATACTATCACTGGAATTACTCTCTTTTATCTTTCGACTGATATCAATTCCAGTTTAATCCGGATATCCGAATTACTGATATAGTCTTTCCTCTCAACTCTTTTGCAGGATTACCGCACATTTCCATTTCCAATGTTCTTGTTAATTATTCTAACTTGTTTTTCTTAGAGATCATTCAGTTAATTGAAAAATTTTTCTTATTATCTTTCTACTTCGAGATGCTTTTGTTTTGCTAGGTGTAAACCAAATAAGTGTATGGATAATCGGTTCAAACAATTTATAAATAAATACGCATTAAGTAGATAATTTTTAAACCCTGATGCTGAAAACAGTATGGGAGACCTGAAAACGGACAAGTATTCAAGAACGGTCCTGCCTTAAAAGTTGAATGATCGAAATTTGGAGTCTTTGATTATTAAATACTAATATTTTTATTTTTTATTATTGATTTTTATTATTGTTTTTTTATTTATATCTTTCTTTTCTTGATATTTAAAATGGGTTTTGTTAAAATATCTTTACCTACTATACATCTCCAGTTATTACTAGTTATTTATTTTTTCTTTTTAATTTATTTCAAAATATTTTTTTTTTTTCTGACTATTGATTTACTGGTTTTTAATCTTTATAATTAAAATTAATATTCCACAAGTGGGAGCCACACTGTGTGTTCAATAGTACGTTATCTTAGTCTAAACATAGTAATGTAAAAATAAATTGTTGCCGACTATCTCTAAAATTAATATAATTTATTTTATACTCCCCCCTACGTAATGAAAGAATTATTAAATAAATAAAAATAAAAATGTTACTGTTAAAAATAAATAAAAATCTGAAGAACTTAAAAAAATAAAAAATAAATCTCTTAATTAGAATACATTATTAAATAGATATTCCGCATTTATTGTAAATGTACACAACATTTCAGGGCCTTTGCTTCACACAATTAATTGTACAATGCGATGAATTAAAAAATGAATATATATATTTTTTTTTTTAATTTAAGGCGCTTAAATAATGGTCACTGGCGCCCGAAACCTCCTCAGCGCACTGTCGACCTACAGACAGTGTTCTCAAAGTTACAATCAACACTGTCCATCACCGAACATTGTGCTGTAAAGGTTTCTAGGAAGAGAAAAACTAAAGCCGGCTACACACGTAACTGCATACTTGAACGGTATACATGCGCAGATCTTTTGCGCAATTATACATGTGATCCACACGGCTCATGTATACTTGAACAGATAGCAGCTGGCGACTATGGTCGAAGACGACGATCTCGCTTTAGCTGCTTTTGTTTTAATTTACCAAAGAAAAAGTCAACGAAAAGATCGTTCTTTGTGGTGTAAAGAAAAACGAAAAAGCTATTCACACATTAATTTATTAAGTGAATTGAAATTTTACGCACGGGACTGGCATAATTATCTGAGAATGGATGAAGAAACTTACCTTCACCTTTTATCACTAGTTACTCCTTTGATTAAAAGGCATAAGCAACATCTTTTTTCCCCTTATCGTGGTAGTCTTTACACTTTACATTCCACAGACACGGTTCGCTTTCATAGATATGAATAAATTTTTCTATAATTGATCATCTATGCCCCTTCCTAAAATTAACCGACATAATTATTTATAAATTATATATTTTAATAATATAACCTTTATCCACATTTACTGACTGAGAGGTTGCAGAATGACGTTTTAAACATGAACAAGATGGCGCGCACAAGTATGCAGTATGAAATTTTAAACATTTTCTGACTTGTGCAAGTTTTCCATACAAACGATCAAGTATGCATGTATAAGCGGACTGCGCATGTATACCGTTCAAGTATGCAGTTACGTGTGTAGCCGGCTTAAGGGGGCAGCACAGCTGGACTCGAAGCCGGGACCTGCGCGTTTCTAATCCAGCCAGCGTAGTTCCACTGAGCTAATCCCTTCCCTTTTTCCTATTATTATTTATTTTTATTACCTTTATTTGCTCTCTAATTTGTATTAACTTTTTTGAAAAAAATTAAATCGATGGCTAATATTGATTTGAACTATTTTTCGATTTATCCATTCATATTTGAAATATTTGAATTGAAAGATTGTATCTGTAGGCTGGATATTATAATTAATTTCTAAAATAATAGTCCTGGCAAACGTTCTCATCAGATTTTTAATTTATTCCACTAATTTGTAATTTTATTACTGTTAATCTGTTTTCATTCTGAAAAGTTAATATTAATTTATGAGTCAGAATTAATTAGATTATTGTTCTATTACCATATTAAAGATATTGTACGTTAAAGAGAGACCGCTTATCTTTTGTCTGGGTGACGGTATAGTGACCCGCTTTTCTTTTCTTTCACATTCATTTTCCTCCTTTTCTGCAGGTCCTACTCGGACCCTTAATACAGTTCCACCAAACATTTTCCAAGGGTTCCAACATGTTTTACTGTTTTTAGGAAATCCATGCTTGTCTACTGTTTTTTACTGTTTTGTTTTCAAACCTACTTTCTGAAAATCCTTTTAGATTTCCATGGCAAGCAAAAACATTTAAGTTTCCATGTTGAGATTACGTCAGTGGTTTGCTAGAAACCGATGTTTCGCCCATGTTGCAATTAGCTTCTTCAGGGTCGATTACCTTGAAAGATAAAATTCAATTTCCAATTATTTTGGTACCAAATACATTAGGATCGGACGACTCGTAAGGGAGATATAGCTAAAAAAAACCATCTTCGAAGAAGCTTCTGCATGCATTCTTTTGCTCAAATCTTTTGTTAATATCAATCCGACGAAAAAAAAAAGTGGTCAAGACCAAAATTGTAGAGAATTTAATTTCTAATAATTTGGTACCAAACACATTAGGATCGAACGACTCGTAAGGGAGATATAGCTAAAAAACATCTTCGAAGAGGCTTCTGCATGCATTCTTTTGCTCATATCTTTGTTAATATCAATCCGACGAAAAAAGTGGTCAAGACCAAAATTGTAGAGAATTTAATTTCTAATAATTTGGTACCAAACACATTAGAATCGCACGACTCGTAAGGGAGATATAGCTAAAAAAAAAAAAATCTTCGAAGAAGCTTCTGCATGCATTCTTTTGCTCATATCTTTGTTAATATCAATCACGAAAAAAAATGTTTTAGACCAAAATTGTAGAGAATTTAATTCCTAATAATTTGGTACCAAACACATTAGGATTGGACGATTCGTGAAAGAGATGTAGCTAAAAAAAAAAATACGATCTTCGGAATGGTTTCTGCATAGTGGAGCACGAAAGCAGAAGGATCTCGGTTCTGCTAACAATAGACGGTTACTGAATATGTTTTAAGAAAAAATATCAGATTACGAAAAAGAATCAGTTAACCAAAAGTGCACCTTTACAGAAGTTTTTCCCTTAGTTATCTCGATTATTTTTACAAAAACGCTTCAAATATTTTGTTTAACTGGTGTACATATCAGCTGACATTTTTATTTTGAACATTTCTCTGGAAAAATTTTATTTTATGGGGCTTTTTGGGGAAGCTCCAGTTCCCCTCTATATTCCTATTAAAGTGTAAGGTACGGTACCACCATCTGGTGGGAATTTAGGTTTAATAAAAAGTTGTCTAATCAAATGTAAAAAATCCATTCATACGATTCTCTCTAAATCCAATTAATATCAATTCAATTTTATTAAAAATTTTCTAAAAAATTGTAGTGTTTAAGTGGGCTGGCCATAAAAAAACTGATAGTATTATATAACTGAGCTGACTTGGGTGGTGCGCCCTCTGACTTAACCAACAAAGCATATAACGGCATTTAAATTTAAACATAACTGACAAGCAGATCCCAACACCCCACCAAAAAAAATCAATGTTTACGGAAAAATGTTTCAAAACTTTCACTTACTCCCTAGTATCAAATTTTCGATATCGGGTTTTCACCGGAAATATCCGTTTTGAGGTCCCCTGAGTCCAAAAAAGTGGTTTTTAGCAAATGGTCTGCGGGTGTGTGTGTGTGTATGTATGTGAACAGCATAGCTCAAAAATGAAAAACCGTAGAAAGTTGAAACTTGATATTACGTTTAGGTATCACCATGGGATCTGAAAGTACGTTATCTGCCAAAATTCCTCAACCGGAAGTACCAGTTTACTAGTTGTTTTTTTTTACGTTTTTGCGATTTTCTCAAAAATGGCTCCAACGATTTTCTTCAAACTTATATCAACACACATACAAAGTGCTACAACTTTTATTTGAAACATTTCTCCGGGAAAATTCATTTAAGGGCGGTTGAGGGAAGGCCGGGGTTAGGTTTTCATCTAAAACGCTATTTCAGTTTATTAAACAATTCTATCATCTAAATAATGTTAATTAGAATTAAATATGTTGTTGAAATTCCAAGTTTGAAAAAAATCGGATAACCGGAAGTGCGTTTGTTTTGACTCTTTACTAAATTATTTTTTTTCACTTTTTCGCGATTTTCTTGATACTTCTTGTTAATAAATATAAAAAGATCTACAACTTTTATTAAATATTTCTCTGGGAAAATTCATTTAAGGGCACTTTTGGAGGAGGGGTGGGGTTATGTTTTTCTCTAAAGTGCTATCATAGTTGATTATACAATTCTATCATCCAAACAAAATTAATTAGAAATAAATAGATGGCCAAAATTCCGAGTTTCAAGAAAATTAGTAAACCGGAAGTGCGCTTTTACTGACAGTTTTTTCAGTTTTCGACGAATTTCATTAAATTTGGTACACAAACTATAACATTTGTCAATTATAATTTTGTGAAGAATTATAATTATAAATCTTGTGGGAGTAAGAGAATGTTGTGTGAGTGTTTCACACCAGATTTTTTAAATTTGGAATCCTAGCAATGCTTCTAATGAACATTAATATTATATTGGTAGCGAAACCCTTAATGTTACCATGAAAAAACCGGGTCAAATAAAAGTGATAGGTACTTATGTATATGTAAATAATGTACGAAGTTTAAAAATAATCTTTGGAACCGTTTTCGGGAAAATCGCAAAAACCTGAAAAACCCTTTCAAAGTACTTGCACTTCCGGTTGAGAGATTTTGACCGAACTCTTGCGTGTCAGATATGGTAGTAGTGGTGGTACTTAAACGGAATACCAAATTTCAGTTTTCTAAGATTTTCGTTTTTGAGTTATTTTATTCACACACGCACACACACATACACACACAGACCATTCATCAAAAGCATACAGAGGGGACCTCAAAGCATGTATTTCCGGTGAAAACAATATAGAAAATATCACACGACCGTAATACTTTCTCTTACAAGAGTAAGAGAAAGTAAAAATTGCAGTAAGAGAAAATTGTATGTTTCACTCCTAATTTTTTGTAATAATCTATTATTTGATTTTTCAATATTAATTCACCATATTTGAATGTAAAAAAAGAATTATCTAGGTTTTTTTTTTGAACAATCAAATTTTTTATATCTTTTATTATCAAAAATATTGACTTGTTACACATATTATTGTTCATTGATGTGAAGAAAAAAAACTATTCATGTAATGTACAACAGATTCGTAATATCTTTTAATTTTCGACATTTAAGACATCATATTCTTGTTCTAATGTAAGAAGATTATCCTGGGCATCATAGAATTCACCATCATCCATACCCTCTCCAAGAAACCAATGTGTGAATGCTCTCTTTTTCAGCATTATATGGTATTTATAATTTAATATCGACCATGCTTCTTTTATAGCTGTTGTATTACATATTAAGCATACAGCTTTTGTAGTGGTAGCATTTTCACTATCCTTCAAAGCAGATGGTATTGAATCGTTGATACCAACTTTAAAACCAGTCGGCGACCATGGTACAAATTTTACACCTTTCTTACCTTTTATTTGATGTATAGCTTGATTTACATCTTTAGCTAGTACATCACCTCTGTACAATATACAACATGCCATATATTTACCTTGTTCATTTTCACATTTCACTAAACGATTAGAATTTTCAAAACATGTACTCGTCATTTCGGACACTGACATACATTCACGACTAACTTTTTGTTCGCTAATTATTGGTGCATAACTCATTACTGGAAAATGTATTCTTGGAAATGGAACCAGATTTGTTTGAAAATCTGTAAAATCAGAGTTCAAAGTACCCTGGAATCTAATGCTGGCCGTTATGCTGCTAATTGTTTGTGCTAATAGGTGATTTAAATTTTTATATGTTGGACTGTCAATATCTAATTTACTCTGGCATATATTATACATTGCTTCATTATCGGCCAAAAATACGCACGATGTATTCAGAAGATTTCTGCTTGTTGACAATACAGCATTATACGGTTCTACAACAGACGTTGAAAGCTGAAACAATAAATATTTTTGTATTAATATACATATATTTTTTTATAAATACGTGGGTGTACCCACCAAAAACGGGAATTATTTTCTGAGGCAGTGCTCTGTCCATTCCCGCTAGATGCGCTAACTAGGAGACTTTCCCCGCTCAGTTGGTGCAAACAAGCGTTCATGTGAAACCGTTGCTGCGGACAGACCGATTATTTTCTTAAGCCCCATCCAACGCTCTCAGCGATTTTGCGATAGTAAACTTTAAGGAGCAACGCGCCAACATCAAATGTATTCAGTTAATGTCATTTTAAGATGAACCCCCTATATTCAGGTCGCCCCTCAACGTCCAGTATAGACGAAATAGTTCAAAAAGTGCGCGATCCCATTATGTTTGATCGTCGCAGAACCATCGGCGAATTGAAGGAAATAAATGGAATTTCACGCCAAAGAATTCTAACTGAAGATTTGAACACGAGACGCTTCGCGGCAAAGTTTGTTCCACAACTGCTTTCCGATGATAAGAGGGTGAACCGCGTGATTGTGCGCGAGGAAGTGAAAGAATAGGCAGAAACTGACCCTGATATTTTTTTTTTTTGTCAAAAGTCATCACAGATCATAAATCTTGGTTACGGCTATGACCCTGAAGTGGAAGATAGCTTCATCGCTCACAAACCAAAAAAAAAAAAAAAAAGCAAGGCTAGTGAAATCAAATTTATGTCTTCGATGGTTTGTTTTTTCGACATCAAAGGAGTCGTTCACGTTGAATTTGTTCTTGAGGGTACCACAGTAGACCAGCGATTGTGAGAGGCAGTGAGAAAAAACTACCTGAAATGTGGCGATCGGGGGCTGGCTGTTGTATTTTAACACGCGTTGAAAATCAACCAGTTTTTGGCGAAAAATGGCGTAACAGTTTCTCACCCCTTACTCGTCCGTCCTAGCCCCCTGCGGCGACCTTCTTATTCCCAAGAATGAAGAAAAACCTAAAGGTAATCCGTTTTCAGAGATTAAGAAAAAATCGCTGGAGTCACTTAAGAGCATTAGTTTAGAAGAATATAACAAATTTTTCCAACAGTGGAAAAACCGTTGGGACAAGTTCATATGTATCATCTAATGGACATATTTTGAAGGGTGATTAATGTTTCAAGATGTTACCTTAAGTAAACAAATTTTAAATGTGTAATTCTCGTTTTTTTGGGGGGTACCCCTAACAATTATAAAAAGGTCTAATCACTGAATCAAATGTGAATCACTCAACATTTTTTTCTTATTCCAGCTTTTACAATTCTACCAAATAACTTTTCTTTAAATATGGATTTTTTATCAAATTTTTAGGTTTTTTTTTTGTGGAAGAGGAATAGTGGATTGCGTACAAAAGAGATCTATTGTGCCCTCCTACTGCTGCCATATTGAGACCTCTCTAAGCTAGCCTTCTTCCATGTTAATTGCTCTGAGAAATCCCTGAATCTGGGCTTCTAAATCTTCTCTTGATATTAGCGTTACAGTCCGTTCAGAAGGTGTATACCAATATCCTCTATCTTACCACCGAATCTAAAGTGCTAAAGCTGTCCAGGACCAACTTGTTCAGGTCCCCCCTGAATCTACAACGCCTCATGTGGAAACCTATCAACATGCGAAACCTATTTTTGATTCAGATCTGAATTCATGCCTCAGAATGTTTCCGTTCGTAACTGCCCAGATAAGTGTTAGCCTGCCTCCGTACTGGGAAGGTTCTCCAGAGCCAAATTCTCTCAAAAACTCCCTCCTCGTTTGTATTTTTCCGAGAGATTGGTATCCAACAATGGATTCTGGCCTCATGCAAGAGGAACCATGCAGCCCTTTATCTTGCCAGGATGTCAGCCATCCCCAATACCTTCTACGCCAATACGCCCTGGCACCCAGAATAAGTAATTTTATTATTCCTGCTCAGGTCATTGAGTGCACTCAGGAAATTCCTTTACAATTTTTGAACTAATGACACATGAACTCAGTGCCAGGGCATTCCGATATTTCCTGCCGGGTTGACCAAATTTATTGCGTAAAATTCCGCTTGTATGATGCTGTGAAATTTTTCCATTGACTCTAGAGAGTTTGATTCTTGTTCTAAATTATTGGTTGACCATAATATTACATATGATATGTAATGTGTTGGGTAATCATACATCTTAGGGTAGCTTTTATGAAATAGCAGCTATCAGAGACATTTTCCGTGGTAGCCTGCTTCATTTTGCGGTCATCGACCGGTTACGGGCGTTCGCCCATCTTCTTCAGGATGCGTTTATCAGACAGTGTGATAACACAGACTTGCACAGAGCAAATCTGTGTTATCACACTGTCTGACAAACGCATTCTGATTTTGAGGTCAATGACTTCAAAATGAAGCAGGCTGCCACGGAAAATGCCTCTGATGCTTTCCAGCTCTGTGGAACCAACCATCACAACAAATAGCAGCTACATGAATAAGACTACAATATAGAGTTTGCATGTATCAATTCCTACAACAAACGAGTCAGTATATAGGTAAATCTAATTCTCATTTAGATATCTCCCAAATCCTATGATTTAGAGAAAAAAATTTACCATTTTCCATCATCTAGATTTATGTGTAATGCCAAGGGGCTACTGAAGATTCAGTAAAAATTCCAAGTTTGAAGGAGCTTGGTTCGTTAGGCTTGTATTACCTGCAGTAAGAAAAAGAACCAGATTTTTCTGGATCCTACCTTACCTGGGAAATAATAGCCATGATAGGCAGTGAATCTTTGAATTTGAGTGCCCTACTATTAAGGAAACATTAATAACATAAAATGTATTCTAAATTTATTTAAGAATTTGTTTGCTATTTTATTTTGATTTTTCCATAAGACGTATTTTAGAATATATGGCCTTCCGATCAGTAATGGATCTCGAAGGCCTTAATTCGGACATAACGAAATTAATTAGGGGCTTTGAGATCCAATTCATTCCGATCCGGACTCAAAAAATTCAATAAAGATAAAAAAAAAGTCAGTTCTTAGTATAAAGATAATAAGAAATAATATTTACCGTTGGCGATGTAAAAATTGCTGAATCAAGGACGCTGGATTTATTATATTCATTTGCAAGGTTTTCATTAAGAAGCGCATGTAATCCAGAACCAGTACCACCGCCAAAGGAATGAAACGTCATAAAACCTTGTAATTTTTCACTAGCTTCAGCCATTTTTCTAATACAATCCATCATACGGTGGATAACCTTTGTACCACAAGCATAGAAACCTCTTGCATAATTATTAGCTGCATCTTCACATTCATTTAACAATGCAGTTGGTTGAAACAATGATTTCATATCACCTTTTCTTATTTGATCTAAAATATACATAAAATTGTATTTTATTATGTATAATTTTAAGGCTGTGGAATATCAAACTCAGGTAGGGAATGTCAGAAAGAGGCGACGGGAACGACAATGCACTGATCTCATTCGGCTATCCAAAACAAAATTCATAACCAAACAGATACTAGCCTTTCATGTGTTTGTAGTTTAACCTAAGGTTATAGTTTTTTTGTTTGTTTTTTTTTTATTTTTTATTTAATGGGCGTCAACATCTATGGTCATTGGCGCTCGGAGCCTTCTCAGTGCACTGCCGGCCTCTGGACAGTGTTCTCTCGTTACAGACAACATTGTCCATCACCGTACAGTTACACATCCCCGTTCAAGGCGAAGCCAGAATGGGAATACATAGGCTCTTGCAGGGGCCGCCTCCCATCACCTCTAAGCACGATCGTAATAGCCAGAGGTTGATTGAGGAAATTAAGGCTGACATATTCTTGGAATGCCAACTGATAGGATGGTTCCTAGGTATCATTTCGAAAGGAACTTCCAAATTGTTATACCGAGCAGAGTTGAATGGGATTGTGGGACTTTGGTAGAGGTGTGGGATTCGATCTGGTATACAGACGGATCCAAAACTCCGACTGGGGTCTGAACCGGAGTCTATGGGGGCAGCCTAGGGAAGCCAGCCTAGGGAAGTGCGCCACGGTCTGTCAGGCTGAAGTCGTGGCGCTACAACTCTGCGCTAGGGAGATTATAAGGTAAGGTTAGTGGGTAGAAGTGTGGCCATATACTCCGATAGTCAGGCAGCCCTGAAGGCACTTTCCTCCCACCAAATAGTCTCATGACTGGTGTGGGATAGCCTATTTGCCCTAACCGAGGTGGGTACTTGGAACAAACTGACACTCGCCTGGGTGCCGGGACATGCGGGGTTCCTGGGCAATGAAAGGGCGGATGCCCTAGCGAGAGAGGGCTCGCAGGATACCTTTATAGGCCCCGAACCCTTCTGCGACTTGTCCGGGAGCCTTATTCAAACTTCTATCAAAGGTGGATAGAAGAACAGCGTCTGCTTTGGTGGGAGAGAACACCAGGACAGAGGCAGGCAAAGCTCTTTATCAAGAGACATTTGCCTAAATTTACCAGAGATCTACTGAGCCATACCCGAAGGGATATAAGGCTAATTATGGGTTTACTAACTGGGCATTATAGGCTGAAGAGACATGCACCATCTACAACTTGCAGATAGCGCGGTATGCCGATTCTGCAAGGCAGAGGAAGAAAACCCGGTGCACATCCTCTGCGAGTGCGCCGGCCTGGCGAGGACAAGGTTTCTTCAATTGGGGACAGGCAATCCCGAAGCTATGAACTTCATGGCGGACCGCTCTCAGCTTTGAAAGGTCTGATTAGAAGGACAAAGCTGAGGGTTGTGCTATAATTTAAGGGGATCCACAATAGACCTCGTCTTGTAGGTCGCAGTGGAATGAGGCTCCCCCCCGTTTCTAATCTAATCTAATCTAGTTAGGGCCTGTAATAGTGAGATGCTGCTGTGCCTCGGACCTCGACTCAGGGTATCTGGTTTTGATTCCTTACTGTGGGAGTGTGGCAAGCGGCCCATGCACCAACCAACAATCTCTCTCTTACAGAATTTTTTAGACAGAAGGAGGAACAGTCCCTATGCTAAAGAACTTACGCTGATTTTTCCCTTAAGTTATAATCCCCGCCTCCTACCGATTTGTCCAGGACAGCTGTGAATCTTACACACGAATATGGGCCTCCGGTCTGGATTCTTGTTTTATGAGCCCAATAGGGGCTTTGGAGTTTTTGATTTTATATATCTTTTCCGTATTCAGGGAACCCCACCAAAATATGTATTTACGGCAAAAATCCGAATTTCGAAAATCTGGCAAAATCGCAATACTTCCTGTTACTAGCAGAGAAGAGAATGTAAAATAAAAATAAAAAATAAAAAATAAAAACAAAAAAATAAAATAAAGAAGTTTTACCTGTTCCATGTAAGCACCTCTGACAAGTTTACAACCAAAATAGAAATTCTGCCTTTTAGCTTGTTCTAAATCTGTAGATACTTCATTAAGTGCGTCTTTTAAATAGCACTGATAAGTATTAAATACAATTGCCTGAAGTGAAATATTAAAGTTATATAATAAATAATTTAATTTATTTAAATAAATAAGATTATTATTATTATTATTCATTTTACCTTATCTTTATTGTATTTTCCCATCATCTCCAACGTTATTCTAGAAATAGCCGGTTGAAAGTATGTCTGTTCAGCATCAATCATTATGCGTACATCGAGTTCCTGGGCAGTCTGCAATAAAGTCAGGCAGACATTATGTAATTGTCCTTTTTTTTGAGACTCAGCTAAAAAATTAATTGGACCAGGTAACGGTAATGGTCAAATAGTAAATAAGAAATTAAAAGAAAAGAAATAAAAAGAAAAGAAAATAAAAAATAATTCCAAAAATCAAAAAATATAATTTTGTTTTTATTATAAAAATTTTACAATAACAGTCTGTACAAAATACAAAATGAAAATGAGCTAAGAAATGTGTATGAAAAAAAAAATACAGAAATCATTATAGTATATAACTCAGCGCTTTCACGCATAACTCATCACTCTCACTAACACCGAAAACTCAACGTCATAGATTCCCATCCGTGAACTCTCCCCCCCCCCAAAAAAATTAACTGTTTTCGAGAAAATTAAAAAAAAACAAACTCAAAAACCTTATTCTGTAAAATCGTCGGGAAAATTTTTCCAATAAAAAAAAAAGTGATAGGTATTTTTGTGTGTAGATAGTATTATGAAGTCCTACCGAAAACCAATTGAAGGCGTTTTCAAAAAAAATTACAAAAAAAAAACACTCAGTAAAGTTGGACTTCCGTATTGATGGATTTTGCCCGAAATCTTCGTTAAATACGTTGTTTTCGTATTCAGGGGAACTCGAGAAAACTCAATTTCAAAAATCTGAGCAAAATCGTAATACTTCCTCTTACTAGGAGAGTAAGTGGAAGTAAAAATCTGGTGTGAACACTCACATTTGTCCTAAAATAAATATAAGAGGTGATTTTTGGGAGGGAGGAGGGAACAAAAAAATATCAACCTATCAACAACCCTAGGCAGTATTACATTGTAGTCCAGAAAAGTAAACACTTACCCAATCTTGCATATAAAATTTGAACATTAATGCCCACAAATTCTGCAAAACTAAAATTTTGATGGGGGGGGGGGGATATTTCAAATAAAAGGGTTCATAACTGTATAGGTTAGCACCAAATTGTTATGTCGTTTTCGAGAAAAATTAAAACAAAAAAACTATCCTGTAAAGACCGCCCCTTCCGGTTAACCCGATTTTCTCCAAATTTGGTATTCCATCAATGCTTCTAACGTGTATTAATATTATACAGATGGTGGGAAACATAATATAATGAAGTAGTACTTTAGAGCACAGCATAACGTTATTCCCCCAGAACTCTCCTCCCCCCAAAATTAATTCAAAGAAAAGTGATAGACCTAATATTGCCCGTTTCCTAGAAAATCATTAAAAAAAAAAAATCTATTCAGTAAAGTGGTACTTCCGGTTTATCGATTTTAACCAAAACAGCTGAACCCCTGGTAGCAATATAGTCGAAATATTACATTTCAACTTTCTACGATTTTTTTGTTTTGTTTTTGAGTTTCACTGACTACATACACACACATCAATTTCTAAACACCACTTTGGGGGGGGGGGCTCAAGGCATTTCAAAACATGTATTTCCGGTGAAAACCATAAATCTGACCAATAATATTTTCTCTTACAACCTAATAGAAAGTCATATTATTTTTATATAATAACTAACTTATTTATGCCTTAATGTGTACCTTAACAAGTGTATTCAATCTGCGTATCATGTTTCGAAACATTTCCTCTTCTCTGTTGGATAATTGTGAAATTAGTCTCACCATTCTTCCTTCTTTTAAACTTGGCACTCGAAATGTATCGCTTAATTGGAAATTTTCATCGACTATACCACTCCATGGGAACAAATGGATGACACTTTTGACAAAACAAAGATTAAATAAAATAAAATTGACAAAGAATTCGATTTCATTTATTATTATTATTTTTTTTTTTTTCTGCACAAATAAATCCTACCCTTGACTATCGGTAACAACTTTTTCCAAAAATTTTTTTGTATCACTAATACCAGCCTGTTCCAATCTCTTTGCTAAATCTTCTTGCGTTAATTTTTGTCCAATTACGTTACCATGGCCACCAATAACTTCGCTAACAAATTTACGTGCTCTCATGATCACCTCAGACAACTGTAACTAAATATATCAACGGTTGGATAGGGATTAAATTGTATTGTTTAAAAATAAATAAATAAATCAAGTAATTCATTCTTAATATTTCTGACACCAGGACAATGCCTCTTCAGTCACACATGGCGCTTTTGGGGGTAAAAATTATTAAAACATCAATCTTTGATAATTTAAGGCAATTAAATTCACACTTTTTTTTTTCTAAGTTGTCCGAAAAAATAAGACAAAGTGTATTGAAGTTCTGGGAGCTTTTGATACGAAAAACGGGAGCCCTTGTAAAACAGATAAAGTATCCAGCATAAGTGCTAGCGTTCTTGGTCTTGGTTCAAGCATCGTGAGAAAAAAACTTTGGAGGAGCAAAGTTTTAAGACAAAGAAAAAAACTTTGGACTTAGTAGCAAAATCTGGTAGCGAAGGCCAGAACTAAAAATGGCGATAAGAAAGGATGATCCCCCCAAAAAACTGCCGCCGGACTAGCCTACACCACCTTCGACAGTTTATTATTCTAGACATATGGCTGAGATTCACAATGAATAAATCGGATAATACTTTAAAGGGAAGTAGCCACTAAGGTCTTTCACAGGCCACCTGTTCTGACCAAAGGTCCCTGGAACATAGATTTCTTCACAATCTAAACAATCTGTCATAATAAGATGGATGGGTGTATCTTCCTCCGTCTTATAAATTCTTCCACAAAAGGGGTCCAGAGTATGAGCCCCATTACGATACGAAGGGGTATCTTCTTAAACCACAATGCCCAATAGGGATCCAACCAAGATGCCTGAGAGAGATCCCCGTGAAAGACACAGTAACATCTCATTAATGGGGGTCGCACCAGTAATCAGCATCTTAGGATTGCCGCCAACCAACTGAGCTCATCCAGAGGGATGAATGCTGTGAAACTTATCCATGACTGGAAGCTTGGACAGACATGTTACCTGAAGATACACCAACAGCAGGCCGCGGGACCAATTAAAGGGAGAGAGGCGCCTAATTTGAGAAACCTATCTACACCCCTCTTCACTCCCAAAGATTCCCATATGACCTGGTACCCAGACAAGAAGTCAGCAGCATAGTTGCCTTCCAAGCAGTTTAACTAGCGTTTATTTATTTTTTTATTGTAAAAAAAAAAATTAAATTACCAATAACTGAGGCCTTCCGAGGGCAGTTAGCTTAATAGCGGTGATTCCAGTTCCATATGTAGCACCTGATATAAAAAAAAAACGCAATTATTAATCATAAATATATAATCTGGAATGAGGCACATGAAATTTGTCAAATGAAACGCAAATAAAAAAATCTGGTGTGAAACACTCACACAACTTTCTCTTACTCCAGTTCTCAAAATTATAATTGACGAATTTCATAGTTTGTGTACCCAATTTGAATGATATTCGTCGAAAACTGAAAAAAACTGTTCAGTAAAAGCGCACTTCCGGTTTACTAATTTTCTTGAAACTCGGAATTTCAGCCATCTATTTATTTCTAATTAATTATGTTTGGATGATAGAATTGTATAATCAACTATGATAGCACTTTAGAGAAAAACATAACCCCACCCCTCCCCTAAAAGTGCCCTTAAAAGAATATTTCCCAGAGAAATGTTTTAAATAAAAGATGTAGATCTTTGCATGTTAAATTTATATATGAAGTTTCAAAAAAATCGTCGAAGCCATTTTTGAGAAAATTGCGAAAAAGAGAATAAATCATTTAATAAAGTGGTAAAGTAAACGCACTTCCGGTTATCCAATTTTTTCAAACTCGGAATTTCAACAAATATTTAATTCTAATTAACATTATTTAGATGACCGAATTGTCTAATAAACTGAAATAGCACTTTACATGGAAACCTAACTCCACCCTCCCAAAAGTGCCCTTCAGCATTTTCCCAGAGAAATGTGTTCAAATAAAAGTTGTAGCTCTTTGTATAGGGGTGATATATTTCAAGTTTAAAGAAAATCGTCGGAGCCATTTTGAGAAAATCGCAAAAAAGTAAAAAATCCAACTAGTAAAGTGGTACTTCCGGTTGAGGAATTTTGACAGATAACGTAGTGTCAGATCCCATGGTTGTACCTAAAACGGAATATCAAGTTTCACACTTTCTACGATTTTTCGTGTATGAGCCTATGCGTTCACAATACATACATAACACAACATACATACACAAACATACATACACACACACACACACGGACACACGGACACACACACAGACCATTTGCTAAAAACCACTTTTTTGGACTCAGGGGACCTCAAAACGGATATTTCCGGTGAAAACTCGATATCGAAAATTTGACACGATTACCATATACTTCCTCTTACTTAGGAGTAAGAGAAAGTAAAAAACATCTGGTGTGAAACACTCACACGATTTTCTCTTACCCTAATTAATATAATTTAATCAAGAAATTTTCTTTAAAATTGCAACCTTACAATGCTGTGGTCATAAAAACGAAGTGAGCTTGTGTACATTCAAATTTAAACTAACTGAGAGACCTACAATATCCTTCTAAAATCAATTTTTTCAAAAAAATATTTCAAATAAAAGTGATAGGTATTTATGTAGGCATAATGGTAGAAATAAGGAGATTCTCATCTTCTCGGACAGCCAGGCTCCACTGAAGGCACTTACTGCCTTCAGAACCACCTTATTTCTAGTTAGTGAATATAGAGTATACCTGACACAATAAAGTTCGGCTGAAATGGGTGCCCGGACACATAAGGGTCAGAGGGAATGAAACAGCCTACAAACTGACCAGGTTGGGGGGTGCAAATTCTCCGTTCTGTGGTCTAGAACCTCTTCTAAGGATAACTAAAAGTACATTACGTGTTCTTTTAAAAGACTGTCTCTATAGGAAGCACGACATAATCTAGAGACTACGTTCAGGAGCCAAACATAGCAAGAATGATGATGTCAAAGTTGTGTAAGAATAGAAATAAAGAGGCCTTCTGTCTAGATAAGAGACCAGATTGATCTGGTGACAGGCCTTTTCACAACAGGCTCAGTAGTTTCAAAAAAACACCTACACAAGGTGGGGATAATTAGCTCGGAACCTTTGAGGGAATATGTCAGGAGGAGGAAGAGGAAACGGCCACACATCTGTTGTTCGATTGTGTTCACTGTTCGCTCAATGAGACCTTTGACATACTGAGGAGGGCACACTACTGTATCCCTGACACAATAAAGTTCGACAGGAATGGGTGGGCAGGCACACGTGAAGATCAGAGCCAATGAAATAGCCGGCAAACTGGTGACAGCTAGACAGCGCAAAAAACGCAGGTTTTGGAAACTCCTCAATCTCATGAAGAAAGAACGTTTCTCATTCTAGACCTCAAGAGGTAGGCACAATAAGCCTCTAACTGGCTGCAGTACCTAGGATCGGAACCTACCAAACCCACCAAATCGATCAATCTAATCTATGTATACAGATAGTTTACGAACTTTAAAGAAAAATCGTTGAAGCCTTTTTTGGTAAAATCGAGAAAAAACTAAAAAAAAAAATATTCTGTTCACACACACACACACACACACCACACACTAGCAAATCATTCGCTAGAAAACATTTTTTTCGTATTTACGGGATCTTAAAAAATGTATTTCCGTTGAATATATAATTTCGAAAATTTGACAAGATCACAGTAACTTTCTCTTACTAGGACTGAGAAAAGGTAAAATAAAATAAACGTACCTGCAACTGCGTGTAAACATTCTTGAAATGTTTCTACGTTTCGTTCACATGTTGCTTCATTCAAATAAAAATAAGTTCTAGCACTTTGTACTCTGTAACGACGATCGGCGAACGTTTTTGCAACATTGTATTGTGGCATTTCTCCACCAACTGAAGACGCTGTTTAAAAAAAAACAAAAACAAAAAACAGAAATTTCAGTAAAATTGGTAATTTATATCATGTTAAAGCAATATTTAACTGCATTGTCAAATATTTGGAATTAAAAATTCAATTAATTAAACTGAATTGGCAATTTAAATTAAACATCTTTGAAAATTCCTAAATCAATTCGTCTGATAAGGTATTTCAAATGAAGTTGATCAGCCTACAAATGCAGTTTTTTTTTTTTTAATTAATTTATTTTTTTTTGAGGGTACTATGAAAGATCTCAATACTCGACCCTAAAGCCTTAACTCAATGCACAGCCAACCTCTGAGGCAATGAATGTTCTCTCAGTCCTTAACAGAAACAATACTGCCTAACATCACCAAGGATATGTTCTTGAACCAGGGGCTTCTGTGTGGGAGTCAAACGCACTTAATTTTTTTTTTTTTAATTTAAGGCGCGTCAACATCTATGTTCATTGGCGCCGGAGCCTTCTCAGTGCACTGCCGGTCTCCGGATAGTGTTCTCTCGTTACAGACAACACTGTCCACCGGGGTGAGCTGTAGAGGCTCTTTTGAAGACAAAATCTAAGGGCAGCACAGCTGGACTCGAACCAATTGGAAATGACAAAAAAACTTCTCCGGAATATATCAAGTTAACTTCAAGCAATTTTTCGTTTTTACACACACACACACACACACACACACACACACACTATCCAGAGGGAGGTAGAATGTAGAGAGGCCAAAGACGGTGAAGGAGGAGGTCGTCTGGAGCAAACACATGGTTAAGTGAATACGAGGACAATTAATTATTAATACGAGGATAATAATTATACAAGATATTTTCTACAATATTGCAACGTTACAATGTTTAGTTGGGGCGGACCATAAAATATAATGGAAAAAGGCATAACGCTAATGTTCCCTGAGAACCCCCTAAAAAAAAAAATCAATTTTCCCGGGAAAATTTTTTAGATAGATAAACTTTATTGTATAAAGCATACAGCATGTTACAACTGAGTTGTTTGTACAGTATTCATAATAAACTAGTAAATAAGTAAATACAATAAGACAAAAATAAAAAGAAATACTCTTCTTATAAGTAATAAAAATGTAAACAAAAATAAAATCTCTTTTTTCGTCTTTATCCTATTTCTTTCATATTTTTTATTTTTTTTATTTTCATCATTTAATCATTTAATACGGCAGAACGAGCTTTTAAGATGATAGAAAAATATTTATATAATTTAAATATATTCTTTTTAGATTGGTTATTTCTAATATTAAATACAATTTGTTGAGGCGAATCATTACTATTTATATTCAGTACAGTAGATCTTATATTATTATACAAAGAACAATTTAATACAATATGTATGAGATCTTCTTTCTCGTTAAGATTACACAACATGCATGTTTTTGTAGGATCTATTTTATAAATTATATTGTTACTATTAAATTTCATAAAATAATTATTACAAAATCTAAATTCTGCAAAAAATTTAATAAATTTCAAAGGAACATTTAATTCTAGATATTGTTGACAAGTCAGAAAATCTTTAAGCGTGTATGTTGTGTATAACTGTTGTGAGAAACTTGATTTAAACAAACGGTCAACATCAGCTGATATTAGTGAAAATTGGAATAAATTTAAAATATTTTTAAAGTTGTTGCTGTTTAATAAAAGACCCGTTAAATTCTCTAAATTATCGATACATTTTTAGAAATTACATTTTTAACCTGAGAAAACCAATTGTACTTTAAACAGTTTTTCTTATTGCAACTATTTTGGTCATACTCAATTAACTGATTAAAACAAATTTTGGGCAACCTGCGTTCTTCCATAGATTCCATTTTTTTTATCCAATTTAAAGTTTGTTTTAAAACAGAAAAACTCATATGTAATTCTCCAGTATCAAGTCTTAGCAAGTGGTTAGCAGCATTCTTTGGAAGGCATAAGAGCCTCTTAAAGAACCGCAATTGAAGTGCATCAATATCATTTAAATATCTTAATGCCCACACTAGGGAAGCATACAACAGGCTGTTACTAATAATTGATTTAAACAAATATATTCTTGAACTCCAAGACCTAGACTTTCCCTTGCTAAGAATGTCAAAAACACTGTCCGTAGCCATGTTAGCTTTGCTAATTGATGACAAAAGGTTTTCTTTGAAAATTCCTGAAGTAGAAAAAATTACACCTAAGTAAACATAATTTTGGGCAATTTCAATCGGTTCACTTCTGTAAATAAAAGACCTTGTTAATTTAGGTTGTTTGCTACTCATATTGAATTTCATAATTTTAGTTTTTTTAACATTTACTTTTAAAAAATTTTTAGCACAATATTCATCTAAAAATTGTAATTTATAATTTAAATCTGTGTAACAATCAGCAAATATCGTGAGATCATCTGCATAAGCCAATAATACAATATCCTTATCTTTATTAATTCCAATAGTATTTACACCATGGTTAATAAAATAATTTTCTATATCACTAATGTAGTGGTTAAACGCCCATGGGGATAAAATTTCACCCTGAATAATGCCTTGAGTCAGATTAAATTCTGACGTAACTTTGAAGCCGCATTTAATTTTAGTAGTAGCAAAATCATATAATTTCTTAATAAATCTAAACATTTTCCCGTAGACACCTAGGTTTCTTAGTTTATATCACAGGCATTCATGATTCAATGAATCGAAAGCTCGTTCGAAATCTACATACATAGCGTATAGGGGTTTCTTTTTTATTCCAACTTGTATTTGGACCATAGAATTAAATTAAAAACATTATCAATGCATCCTCTATTTTTACGAAAACCCGATTGATTCTCAGGTAAAACATTATACTCTTCAGACCATTTTTCTAATCTCGATAAAATTATTTGTGTGAAAATTTTCACAATATTATTAACGAGGCCAATTCCTCTGTAGTTTAACGGATTGTGTCTATCACCTTTCTTATGTAGCATAAACAAAATTATTTTAGACCAACTATTAGGAATGTTTTCATTTTCAATAATTTTGTTGAACATAACCTCTAGATAAAGAAGCCAATTATTAGGAAGATTTTTATAAAAATCGTAATTCGCTCCGTCCTCACCCGGCGACTTATTAGCTTTGCATTTATTTAGCGATTCAATTATTTTTTGCTGGGTAATAGTATTATCAAGGTAAGGATGACAAACATCAAGGTAAACTGAACTTTGCAACTTTTTTGGGTATAATTCTTTCAAAAATAATTCCCTATCACTAATATTAATAAACTGACACATATTATTATAATCACGTTTAAAACCTTCTTTACAGTTTGCCAAAAGGAGAACATGTCTTTACAGTTAGAAATAGTTATTGATACCGCCGTCTCATAAGATGATTGTTTTTGTTTTAACATAGTTTTATAACTTTTTTTCATAACTAGATATTGATTTAACAAATTAATGTCATAATTACATTTCTTTACCTGCCTAAATATTTTTTTAACTTCTTTTTTCAAAAAGTAACAATCCCAATCATACCATGGTTTTTTAAATAGATTTTTTTTGTTAGTATTAACGGAAACTATTTTTTTCATTCCCAGCATTTCCGCAGTTTCGAGCATAGAAATAATAAGATTTTCATTTAATAAATCTACTGAAGAGTTAGAGATATCGATTGAAATATTGGTTGATAACCTCATAATATTAGTGAATGCTTCTGCTAACTCGGATCGCCATTTGATCGCAGTATGAACCGTACGGTCAATATTTCTTGCATTAACTGTCTCATCATCATTAATATGTTCAACATTTAAGATTACTTTAATAGGAAAATGGTCTGACAGAGTAATATCATCCAACACTATTAGATCATCAATATAGTGCGAGCCATATAAATCAGCCCAAACAAGATCTATTACCGAATAACCTAAACTACTTGTATACGTGTACTGACCCGGACAATCAGAGATTGTGCGGCCATTTAATAAAATAAATAATTGATTTTCCATAAATTCAACTAAAGTAGTTCCTTTTTTATTTTCTATTAAATCTAAACTATTTCTATGTTTATATAAAACCGAATCTAAACTAATATCTAAACATTGATTGAGCCGGCCAACCCGACAGTTATAATCCCCGCCTACAATAAATACATCATTTGCATGGCCCTGTTTTAATTGCAGTAAGGTCATATTAAATTCTTCAAGTAAATTATCTATCTCAACCTGCGGTCTAAAGTATACTACACCTATTATAATATTAAGTACACCAATCGTAACTTTTACAAACAACCAACTATGTGACGCCTCGAGTATTTGAAATTTCCCAAGATTTTTCTTAATTAAAATCATCAACCCTCCACTTGCCCTACCTTTAGATTTTACTTTAATTGCATTAGAATAACAAATGTTATAATCACTAAGATAAGCTGGGGGGTTGTTAAATTGATTACATAACCACGTTTCAACTAAACAAATAATTTCGCAGCTTAATAATTTAGAACCGATTTCAGAAAAATTTCCGAACCCACAAATATTCCAAAAAATAATGTTTACATTATTAGTAATAGAATTTTAGTTTTGTCTGATTGAGTAAGAATTTTATATTTAACCTCAGCTTTATGTGATCCCACTGATAAGTGCTGTGTTATATCGCCAAAAGACATAGCCATATTCCTGTCCGGACCAACATCAGGCGGTGGTTGCTAACTTCGTTTCCTGATCCTCTTCGCTTTCCTTTCATCGACAGATTCATTCCGATTAATTTCAAATTCAGAAGAGTCGGTGCTGTAATTCTCAAATTGGTTTAGATTAGAGTCATTTTTTATTATAACAGGATTGGTATCCTCCTTCGCTCTAACATAAAGCCTACCACGGATGAACCATACAAATTTCACTAAATTGTCTTTCTGAAGAGATTTAGCTTTTTTAAAGAGCTGTCTATTTGCAAAGGACATAGGTTCATTAATATAAATTTTTGTAGTTAAAGCATCAACATCAATTAAGATTTAGTGATACTATTTTCAGCTCCCTTTTTTTCGATTTAAGTGCATATAAAAAATTTAACTTATCCACAAGGCGCACAAATTTATAGACAATAACGGATGTATACGATTTATTTTTGTCTCTAATTCTGTAGAAGTTATCCAGCATTTTGTCATCAAACTTAAATTCCAGGTAGCCGCATAATTTTTGGAAAATCTTTCATTTTGCTTAAATGGTATCCCATAAACATGGATAAATTTTTTTAACTTATCTTGACTGAATGTCTCCTGTTTCTGTTGCAGTTCGTCCAAGTCGTCCGTAACAAATTACGGAGTATTTTGTTTATATTGTTCAACTTTTGAAAATCTTCTTTGTAGCTATTTACTACAGAAACCAAAGTTTCATAAGACGCTACCAATTTAGACTGCTCAGCTCTAATAGTAGCTATTTCTTGATGTAACACAGAGACATTATTTAAAAGCTGATCCATTTTATTTTCCAAAGAGGAATCAGTGAACTGAGTCTACTCTTTGAGTTTCCTGAAGACATTTGTAATTTAATTTTTTTTTTTTTGTTTAAAGTGAATTTTGTTTTAATACTTTGCTTGCGAGACGTACAACAGCCGTTAAAAGGTAATAGGAACCATCTGTATGGCAGAGCGAATGAAAATGAGAATGTGGGCGTGGCTTCCACGAACTCTTGAGCACCCCACCACCAGCAACGTCGCAAAAACTTAAACTCAGAAACAAACTATTTAACCATATACAAAGTACACCAAATAAAAATTATTTAAAAACTCTAAAATGTTGAAAGTTTTTCACAATTTTCACCAAGAAAAACGTTTCTTCTAAAAAACAAATAACACAAAGATACGAAAAAAAAATTTCTATTTCGACTAATACAAAAATTATTTAGAAAAAACTATAACTGACACAAGATTTTTAAAAAAACCAAGTACGTAATAGACATCCATTCACTATGACTGCACAACAACTCCGGAAAATTTTTTATATAAAAGTGATAGGTATTTATGTGTGCAGATATTATACGAAGTTCGAAGTTTTAAGAAAATCGTTGGAGCGGTTTTTTCAACAGTACAAAGGAGCAATGTCCTCCAAACTTAGAGAGAGAGAGGTAAAATGTTCTCCAATCATTTCATCATTGTTGCATAACGTGCGAGGGACGATATCAATTTTAAAGAGACATCTTTGCAAGTAGTCTTGGCTACGGAAGGTCTGCTGGAAATTCTCATTCCTTTATCTCGAAGGTGGAAGGAAATGATGGCCATGGTTTTTTTAAGAGACATTGGGAAGAGGTTGGACTGGTTATACGGAAGTCATCTTTTGCCAAGTGATCAGCATCTTAATTCCCGAAAAGATAAGGGAACTGCAAAGGCGAAAAATTTAGGTCGTTTAGCCGTGAAGAACCACAGGGAGGCTAAATCTATCCCAACATTGGCTCAGAGGGGCAAAGTGCAGCTCTTCTGGGTTCACGGACATGGGGGGATAGAGGGCAATAAGCGGGCAGATCTGCTGGCTAGGGAGGGATCCTCCTTACCTTTTTGTGGTCCTGAGGTAGCCCTTGCGATAGTCAGATTAGACTTTGGGAGACAAGAGTTTTGAAGAAACACTGGGAGGACACGCAGGGTTGCTTCGAGGCCAAAAGATTTATTAAAGGGACTAAGCAGGGGATTTGGATTACCTCCTGTCCCTTTGTGGAATAAGGTTGAGGACTTTAGTAGGTGTGGTGACTGGTCATCATTCAATCCCTCCCTGGCAATCATTTACATAATATAGGGAGGACAAAGTTGACCTTTAGCTTATGAGGAGTGAGGTTGTGTTCATTTGTTCTCTTTGTAAAATCATATATTTCATTGGTTTTTAAAACAATTATTTAGATTCTTTTATTGCAGAAGTGTGATTCTGTGATTTTTACACTGATTAGAACTAATTATAAACACTAATTATTATGATGAAACAGTGAAAAGTGCAAGAAGAAATAACTTTCCAATACAGGTGGTTAGTTAAGGAAACTAGAATTAACCAACATGGCTACTGTTGAAAATGCAAGCAGTTTGTAAAAGCAAGCGAACATCCCAAACAAAGGTGAAGTAACCGATGCTACTAGCATTATAATAGCTAAATTAGAAGCCCTCTCTCTAGATATAAAATCTATAAAAGATAAGCTCAACAAAGTTGAAAATGATAATGAAATTACTAGAAAAAACTCCATTTTTAGAAAATGAAAATTTAAAATTAATATTTGAGAAAATTGTTTTGCACATAGGCTTCTCAAATGATGCAAATTTTGTAGAATTGTATAGGATAAAACCAAGATAGATAACAAAAACACCTCCTGCTATTATAGTAAAATTTTTGAAAATGGAAGACAAAATAAATTTTATGCAGTGTTTGAAAGCTAAGAAATATGATATTCCGTCCAGTGTTATCTCCAACTTTCCACCTATTGTTCCCATTTATATTTCTGAATATATGACTCCAATCTATGCTAATCTGTTCTATCAAGCCAGAAGGCTGAAAAAGGATAAATTAATCAATTCTGCGTGGTTTTCAAATAACAAAATATTTATTAAATTAACGGAGAATTCGAAAGCTGTGGTGGTTAACGAGGAGAAGGATTTGGAGTATATACGTAACAAAGATAAGCTACCTGCATCTTACGCTAGGAAAACAGTAGAAGATGTGGAACAATCCGATTTCGAAGAATTGGATACTGATACATCTAAAGCTTCACGAAGTTCACAGAAAAAGCGTAAACTGAAAGCTCCAAGCGGCGAAACAATTGAGATTTTTTCGTCTCCAAAACAAGAAGTAATACTCAGAAAACACAAAAATAAAACACACTCTTTGAATTGAAACTTGGATAATAATGATGTAAAAGACAAATCTTCTTTTTTGAATGAATATAATTTATTGTGTATCCGTAAACGCTGTAAAAATAATGTAAAAAGTAGGGCAAATGGAGGTATAATGATTTTGATTAAAAAAGGTAGAACACTAGGTGATAATCCGGCCAGTTTACATATCTAGGCCACAGTGGCGCTAGTGTAATAGATTTAGTATGGGTCACTTACTCATGTACTAATATTATTGAGGACTTTGAAATTTTAAAAATAATTCATTCTTCTGACCATTCTCTCTCTTTGCTTACATTATTTACTAAAATAACGGCTGATAAACTTACTAATAATGACAATAATTAAGTATTCAGAGAAATGAAACGAATTGAAATACTATAAGTGCAATACTGGATAGATACATCTATGGTTATAATTTTGATTACAACCTAAAACTAAATTACTTAATGAACAATTTTAGGATTTGTGTATTTCGTATCTAAATGAGGCCGGTACTATATATATATATATAAAACTCATAACGACTACACGCAAACAAAGACTAAAAAACGCAAAAAAAGATTAACTGATTAAAAATACTATTTTGCACAACTCTTATCGTAAAAGTTTATTCAAGAAGGTATCATTAAACGAATACTTGACTGCAAAGAATTATACAAAAATCTACTTTCTAATTATAAGAAGGAATATTTTGACAAAGAACTAACCAAAGAAGGAAATATAAAAAACTCGAAATAATTTTGGCTTAACATTAAACAATTTCAGAAAATTAATAATATATTTATACTTGTAACTGATAGTTTAAAATTTAGAAAAGCTGTTTTATAGTGAAATTTTCCTTGCCTGCTTTTCCTAATAATTTTGTTAGGTATATAAATGATTAACTAAAAAACAACCATTATATTTTAACCATTATATATATTTATAATGTATTTCGTATCGTTTTTTATATATTAAGTATTTTTGTATGTATATATAGTAATTATTAATATTGTAATTACAGATAACTACTTGGTATATTAACCCATATTTAACATACTTTAAATTGAGTTTATTCTGAAGAGACTTTTGTTTACTTAGCTACTGAATGTAGTGATTTTTTTTTCCCAAGTTTTATCAAGATGTTTTCCTATATGTTATCTATCTGTTAATTTTATTTTTATTACTCAAATTAATATACCTTTATGCCTTGTATTTTGTAATAACTAGTAAGGCCAACCCTTGCAATAAGATTGTATCTCTATATGCAATCAAGATTTCTATATGCAATCAAGATTTCATTTTCAATATAGGTAGGACATCTAGTCCCATATGTCAGAATTGTGATGATACGTGATTGAGGGAAACGGTATATCACTATTTATGTCAGTGTCCCCGTTTCGCTGTTACTAGGTTTCGCATTTTTGGGAGAGTCACACTCCACAGGAAAGCCTGCGAGAGTTGGAGCTAAAGGATATTGTAGACAGACCGGTAAATTACCGGGGCAGATAAAAGTCATATTAGCTTAGGTAAGCCATTATTAGCTTCATTAAAGGCACACTTCTGGTTGATGAATTTCTGCCTGAAACCTTTTTGTATCCCGATGCGGTCGTAGTATGTAAACAGAATATCAAGTTTGAACTTCCTGAGATTTTTAGTTTTTCGAGAGATTCTGTTAAAACACAGAGACACGCACACAAATTTTAACCAGCAGTATGAGAAACCGCCAAATTTTATGAAATAGATTAAAAATATAGCTATGGGAGTGATTGTTCTGGAAGTAATGAAGTGATGCCGTAACTGGGCCACTAGATGCCTTCAGATGTTGCAAATATAATCTGCTATGAATTGAACATAACCCCCTCCCCCACTACTGATTTAATTTATTCACAAATAAAAAATATATATATAGATTATATATAATTTATTGAAATATTTTACCTTCACCTGATGGGGCTGCATTGAAAATAAATAAATAAAAATCAAATTATATTGTGACAAATAATTAACAAAATTTATAATTAGTTTAATTATAATAATAATTAAAACATACCTTCTTTACTGGCCGTTTCATTAATGATCACTTCAGAAATACTCGATCTAAACAAAGAAAACAAATTAGTAAATATTAATTGTTTTATTAACCAAGCGAAAGAGTACAATTACGGCAGATCTGTTGATCAGAGGAAGGATACTCTAGATTCAGGAAGCGTATGGGTCAACTGGTCTTATATGATAGTAGTTTCGCTTGTGCGTAAGTAGAGACACTGGTTCCATAACCTCGGCCAAGACTTAAAAGAGATCACTCCAACTGAGTATTTAATCACCCCACGGCGACGAGTTTCTAAGCACTAAAAACTTGGAGGTCAATGTGGTTAACCTAATCGGCGATGTTGTGTAGTGTAATTAAGAAGTATAGAATAGTATAGATGGAATAGTATAGAATCAAGAAGTAGGAAGAGGTTCTAACGGCCTACAATTATCGAGATTCAAAAATGGATCTTATTGTGAAGTCTTTGAAACACTGGCCTCCAGAATCAGTCTGGCCGCCCATAGAAAGCCTTTCGGCGTCTGCGTTGAAGGAATCTCTACAATGGTAGATATGAATATGAAGTTGTTCCTCATTCCACCACAATCACTCATACTTCCTGGGCCTACAATGCTTTCCCCGAAAACAGAACACACGCAGGCAGCTCTGACTGAGCAAGTCTGATGTAAGCTTTTGCGAGGTTCCCCCTAATGACCTCTTTTGCTTGTCTTGTCCTGGTAGTATTCCTCCAACAGATTTCTCATTTGTTGCAAACCCACGATGTAAAAACTGATTTCATCACTGCCATGGGATCTTTACTTCCAACCATGGAAGATTTTTCCACCTCATTTCATTTTCCCAAAAATCTGCAGTAGGTTCATTCAGAACCTGGGCCTGGATTTTTGTTCTAGTCCCAATAGTTGGTATTCTTTAAGGGTAGCTATATGGGCCCTGGGAGGCTTTGGATAGCGTAGGGTTTTGCCCTCCCCTTCTTTGAATAATAATAATAGGTTCATTCAGAGGGCACCCACTGAGCAGACAATGCTCCACCATAGGGAAAAGCCAGTTAGATAGCATACCACATAACCTATATTTATTACGTTGCTCAATTGATATTCCAATCGTAGCTACTCAGAAGAGTCTTAACAGCCTCCGAGGGAAGGTTCTTCGAAGTAATGTTCTCTTTGGCTTCCTTCTCATTTCTGAGCTCATCTTGAAGAGGAAGTGAATGTCCTTATTGTTTTCAAAAGGCGTTCCGGTACCACAAAAAAGAGTTAGTACAGCTTTCTTGCCAGAATGTATAACTCATTCATTACCTTCCTCGCCTGTATTCCCTAGGCTCAAAAGTAGATGCCTAGGAATAAAGGCAGTGGAAGGAGAGACTTAGACCTCGTCATCCAAAGCCAATCACATCTATTGGAGGTAGAACGTTAGGCTCTGCCCCCCCCATGTCTGTCAAGCTTCTAGAAATGCATAGTTTCACAGCATTCATCCCTATGGATGAGTTCAGTCTAAGATGCTATTAGTTGCTGTGTCTTTCACAGACCCCTCTCAGGCATCTTAGTTGGATACCTTATTGGGGGAATGTGGTTAAACGAGATACTTCTATGTAATGGGGCCATGCCATGCCAGAGTCTGTGAGGCAGAGAAGGATCCATCTTATAACAGACAGCTTGGGTTGTGAGGAAATTCAGTGGATAGGCTTCAAAGTTATGTTTCGATTTATATGAACTGCGGTTCTAGACCCGCCTTGTTATTTTTCTTTGGGGTAGCTATATTGGGAGTAATTGGCAAATAGATTCCGCCCCTCTATTGCTTTGTTTTATAAGTATCCACGCTGATTCTTACCAATCTGATGAACTACCCTGAAGAAGCCTCTCTATCGCAATATAGGGGTAATATCTGTTTACACGTGGTCCTTAACCTTAGTGGTATTTTGCATGACAATGGATCTGTAAAGTTTAATGAAACAAAACACTGTTTTTTGAAAATCAAATACTTACTCGACTTCACGTTTTTCTGCCTCTTCTTGGCTGAGATCTTCTTCTACTGAATAATCAAGAATTGGTTTCACACCGAACGAACGTAATCGCATTAAAGTTGGCACAATTTTAAACTGATCCTCACCAGCAACAAAGTGCCCATAAAATGTTGATTTCATTAATCTAATAAATAACGTTTGTCCAAGTATCTGTTTCGTTAGTTTCATCAACTGAAAACAAGAAATAAAAATATAAAAAATTATCATGATTTTTTTATTATATCTGTGAAATGAACATTACAGGTTCAAAGAAAATCATTGTAGCCGTTTACAAAAAAAATTCAATAAACTCAACAAAAATTTTTTTTTGTAAAGTTGCACTTCCGATTAATCGATTTTCTTCTAAAGAAAAATACTTTTAAGTTTTCAGGTTGAGACTGTGTCAGTGGTTTTGGTAAAAAGCGACGTTTCATACATATTGCGATGAGTTACTTCAGGATAAACTTGGTGTAAAACAAGTGTAACTATCCTGAAGAGGCTAATCATTGTAACATGGGGCGAAACGTCGGTTTTTAGCAAACCAGTGACACAGTCTCAACCCAAAAAAAAACTCAACAGTGCTTTTTCATGAAAATGACCGTGGAAACCTAAAAGATTTTCTTCAAATTTGGAATTCTAGCAATGCTTCTAATGTATATTATATAGGTGGCAGAACCCTACATTGTACTGATGTGGTGCTAAAGAAGAATTGCACTGTCGGCCACTGAGTGTTCTCTAGCTACACACAACACTGCCCATCACCGGACACTCAGCTGTAAGAGGCTCTTAGGAAGAGAGCAGTATGGTGGATTCAAATCCGGGACCTCCGTGTTGCTAGTCCAGCGTGCTACCACTAAGCTATTCCCTTCCTTCTCCCTTGGCTTATGCCAATTAACAGGGACGGAGACTCTAGTTTGTGTACTGTGTTTGTTCATTGTCTGTGAAAGGGTCGAGTGTATTAGTTTATTGTGTACTGTTCTGACGAAATGCATGGAGTACTGAGCTATAATAACCCTGCATGCAGCAGATACCCCTTCAGGGCATATGTAAAGGAAAACAGTTATATATATATAAAATGACAGAGTTTGTTTAAATTTCAAATTATGCCCATTTGTCCTAACTAAATAACAGGTAGTGGGAGGGGGGAGGGGCACTCCCGCCTACCAACCGAGGTATTGTAGAGAGGCTTCAGAACCATGTAAAAACAATTTATTTATTTTTTTTAAATAACTGTTACAAATAAAAATGAAACGTTCTGAGCAGTTAGTATGTCAAATTATCCAGGAGATCATTGATAGCAGTTTTCGAAAAAATCCCTTGTAAAGTCTCACTTCCTATTAAACCGATTTTTTCAAATTTGATTCTTAGCGAAGTTTTATTTATTTATTTTTTTTTTTTTTTGAAAAATCTGCCAGATTTTGTGTGTTATTCAGGTTTGAATATAGATATTAACTGTAACGAATTAAATTGGCTTAAACCTTAGAGGACTTAATTATAACTTCTTACAGTCTTTTAATTGAAAGCATAAATCAAGAAAGTTATTAAACAATAAGAAAATTACCAAATATACTCATAAATATCTGAGTACATTATAATTATCAAACATTATCAAATAGTAGTTTTATGTTCACAGCCTGCCTTATCATTTTTAGCCAGCTAATAAAGTTTAGTTTGATATCTTTTATCACCCGCATGTTTACATTCCTTATACAGTACGTGGAGCAAGCGGTATTTTCAACAAATTTTTTGATCAATTGATCCATTATAATGACAATTAAGTCTGGTGTGAAACACTCACAAAATTTTCACGTTTAATTGCTATTAATACAATTATTAATATAAAGCGTAGTTTAAATTTTCGAGAACTTTTTTCAGTACGACCATATAAATCAAAAAGAAGCATAAAGCTACTGTTTCCCCAGAACCCCCCCATACATATAAAAAATCAATTTTCTCCCCTCCCCCAAATTTTTTTTAAATATAAGTGATAGGTTGAATATATGGATGAGTCCGAAATGCTGGGATAACATCTGATATTTTATCCGTCGTACCATGTATTTTGTTCCTGTCTGGTTTCAGATTTTCATCCATCGTCAGAGTAAAATCTATCAATTTTGTGCAGAGAATTCATTTCAAACGCAATGTTGTGGGTCATCACCACAAGAAGTGTCGAGTGAAACGAAAAAACATTGCATTTGAAGTGAACTCTTTGCAAGAAATGTATAGATTTACTCTCGACGATAAATGAAAATCTGAAACCGGTTAGGAACAAAATAAATATACCAAAAGTGATAGGTATTTATGTAGGTAGATTAGATTAGATTGACAAAAAGGGGAGGTGAGCCTCGTTTCACCGTGTCCCTCAAGGTCTAGTGTGGAGATCCCCTGTGATGGTTATAGCACATCCTTCACAGCTCGTGGCTTTGTCCCCCCAGTTGAAGAAACCTTGCCCCACATCAGACTGGCACTTTTGCAGTAATTGGTGCATGAGCCTGCCTATTCATCCTACAATGTCCTGTTAATAGACCTGCCTACACATAGCCTATAAACTACCTTTGTCATTGATGGCAGAGTTACAGACACGACACTACTACACCGGCATCCATTTTCAGGGCTAAGTATCATCGATTCCTATAAAAATATCCTTCGGAGCCTTCCCTCGCTAGGACATATGTGTAGTATACTACACAAACTTTAAAATCAAAAAATTTTCTATAAAAATTGCAACGTTACAATCTTTAGTTAGGCGGGGGGGGGGTGAAAAGTTGGTAGAAATTTTTTACTTTTAATCTATTATCTAAAATCAAAAAATCTTCCAAATTAAAAGTGTGATACATTTCTTATCTATACAGCAAGCGTTCTCCCAAATTTAATGAAAATCTTTATTAATAATTTTCGTGGAAAATGGCTATTCTGGGGAAAAAATCGCACTTCCTTCTTTCAAACAGATTTTCTTCAAATTTAGGCATTTCAATCAAGTTTCTAATACTGTGAAGTATTAAGATACTGTAAAAAAAAAAAAAAAAAATCGTTTCATTAATTTTAGATTCTTAAAAACTAAGTATATAGTAAAAAAAAATGTTATATCTGAAGAGAAAGTTGTGTATGTATGGGCGCAATAGATTTTTTATTTATTTTTTTGTTTTTTCTTGACCTAACATTTTTAAAACCAGAAAAGACCTTCAATCTAAAAAGACGGCTTGACGCGTTACTATTGATTCTTAACTGACCTAAATAAAAAAAATTTTAACAGCATGTTAAAATGAATAACTGCCAAGCTTAGTATTTCAATAATGAAAAAAAAAAATAACTAAATATATATATATATATTTAAAAAAATCCTATTTAACCTAAACAATTATAGTTGATTGCACGTGGGTAGATGTATTTTGAGATATTTATGGCAAAATGCCAGACAAAAAAAGAGAGACAGAACAAAAAAAAAACGTACCTATTTGAAAACGAAATTTTTCTTGGCTGGGGTCATATGATTTTATTATATATATATATATTTTTTATTATTATTATTTCAAGGTTCAATTATTAGAGATGCATCTTTCTTTTTCTTCAATTATTTTTTATAAATGAAATTTAGGTTAAATTATTGCGGGGGGATGCAGTTTTTATAGGAGGGGAAAGAAAAATCAAGTGGTAAATTTTCAATTTTAGAGGGGGCCCTCGTTTGATAATTAGTAAAAAATAAATGTGGTGCTATTATATGATTAATTCTGAGTAAATATTAATAAAAATATATATATATATATATATTGTATTTTCCATGCACTGATGTCTAACCTATAAAATTAGGGTATATCTCATTCCTAAGACTAATAAATACTTATTAAGTAATAAAAATATAATAAACAGAATTCAACATACTTGCATATTATTCTCAACCAGATAACTAGAAGAGCATAAAGCATATACAATATAGGCTCTGAGTACTTCAAATGTAGTTTTACTTTTGAATGCAGCTTCTGCATTATTGAATGATGTATCCAATGGATCATATTTTGGTTTTTCATTACTCGTTTCATCATTTTTAATATTTACTGTTGCTGGTGGTGGAGATGATGTTGATGCTGTTGCTGCTGCTGTTGCTGTATTAAATTTGATTGTACTATTTGTAAATAATCTTAATTGTAAACCATCACTAATAATTAATGGTCTACCACACCTTCTTGTATCCCAATAAATACTATAAACTTTATTACCAAATTTTGTTGTTATACTATTCTTTAATACTGGCCTCAAAAACGCCATCACTTGAAACACACAGCACTTTTTATTCTATTTTTTTGGTTAATTTACTTTAAAAATGAAAAAAAAAACAACTAGTAAAAATACTGTTCACTTCTTTTTAATTTTATTTAACAGTCTTGTATTTCGTTTTTTTTATTTATCTTACTCGTTGATTGGGTTTTGTGTTGTATTTTTTTATTTATTTTAGATTTTTAACTCTACCAGCCAAGTTACCTAACCAGAACACCACTGCCCGCAGTTATAAAAAAGATCTATTCAATTCTAGCAACAATGCTGCCAACATCCAAAGAGGCAACAAAACCCACTTTGTAATATTAGAAAAAAAAGAAGTGTAAATTTGTTTTTTTTAATAAAAATTATTAAAAGATTAAAGAAGAATTATATATAAAAAAGCAAATGTATTTTCCTTGGAAAGGAATATATTTACTTTTTTATAGTTTATAAAAAATTGTTAGTCCTAGTTGGGGGCGTGAGTTTGAGAGGGGGCGAATTAATAATATTAAAAAAAAAAAATAAGAATTTTTTATTAAAAAATTAATCATGTTTATTTGATTTTATTAAAATAATATTAAATATATATATACATATATATATATATATATTTCAGCATGTCAATATTGAATTATTTCTATGAACAGTGTTGCCCATTTCAGTTTTAGGGTTATTCCAAGTATGTGTCAGTAGTTTTCATATCTATATATATATTTGCTTGTTTAAGTTGGTGTACGAGTAAGAATTTGCTGTGAATTTTTTTTTTTATTAGATTTCTATATGTTCTAATTAAAAAAAAATTATAATATTTTGTTAGTGTCTTTAACAATAACAATAGAAGAGAGATATTAGAAAAATTTTATAAAAATAATCTATATTTATTGGTGTTTAAAATTAAATTAAAAAATTTTGTTTTCAATTTCAAATAAAACATGTCCGAAAGAGAAGACAACGTTTATAAAGCAAAGCTTGCCGAACAAGCTGAAAGATATGATGGTAAGAAAAATTAAAAAAAAAAATCAAAGGTATTATTTGTAATTTTTTTTTTTTTTTAACTATTTCTCCAGTTTATTGATGGGGAAGTTTAAAACAAAATGGATGTAAGAAAAAATAAACCCATGCCTTGGTATCTTAAAATTCTTGTTATAATTTTTTAATTTATTCTTTGCCTAAGAATTTTCTTTTAATTAAAATTTTACGTTAAACGTAATATATTTTTTTTATTTTTGGAAGAAAATGGGTGATACCTATGGGTTGCTTAATGCAGGTTTTTTTTTTTTTCCTTTTCATTTTAACTTTCTTCAATAAATATATCAAAAATGCATTTCTTTTTTTCAATTTTTTTTAAACAGTAATATGCATGTATATCGTATCTTTAAATTCCACGTTTTGTATTAAAGCTTATATTTCAAGTAAGTTCCTAACCAAAAAGTGTATTCACTTTTCTATTTTAAATCATTTTGACTTAATATAAAATTGAATTCTTAAAATTTTATTCGTTTAGTTTATTTATTTATTAATTTATTTTATAGAAAAGAAAATAAATTAATCACTTTACTTATATGATTGCAAGGTATTCGTCATTAAAATGTTTTTGCATAAAATAGTTTTGTTTTTTTTAAATAAAGATGAAAAAAATCTTTTTTTTTTCAAATTATTATTGTATTATGTAGATTGGTCCACAATATTGAAAATCCCAGATATTTTCTTTTTACAAAGCATTAATTTGGCCTTTTGACCATTCCTTCTCTAGCAGTCTCGGTAAAAAAAATTAGCATTAAACACAAAAAAGTATTTTTTGCAATGCCTGACAATTTAAAGGCGGAGTCTCAAATCCTTCTCTTGTTACCAGCCTTAAATAAGGGGTTGCTTTGCAAGTGGTATCTGTTGCATGAAGTTAATTGGGAAATAACGACCCCACGGGTTACCATAGCTCTGTACAGTATGCAGAGGTCCTGGGTTCGAATAATCCAGCATGCTACCCTTAGATTTTCTTTTCCTAGAAGCCTCTACAGCTCACTGTCCCGGTGATGGGCAGTGTTGTCTGTAACTAGAAAACACTGCACTGAGAAGGCTCCGGGCTGGGCACAATAGATCTTTTAGGTCGCAGTGCAATAATCCCTTATTACAATCTAATCTAATCTACTACATAAGGGGTAACAGGAGGCTGAAGTACAATACTACCGTAGATACTTGGTCTCTTTGCATGCTGAAACAGGCAACATTAACTGAAAATACGAACCCTTTTTCCTAGCTATTTATTCTGTTGCCTCAAGAGATTGAAGTTACCAGAGACTTTAAACAGATTGTTTGTTTTACATTCACTTACAGCCATATCAGATGGCACAGCAGCTCTTTTAGGATTTACAGGTTCACATGAGACGCCAACTAAGATGGCAGGTTCTGTCATTCTCATAATGGATGTTGGAACAGTTATTAATAAATCACTCGTATTCGGTGCCATCATTCAATAAAAAAAAAGGAATGAGAGGAAGGGATGGTTATGGGTCCACCTTTCGTTGCGGATCGCAGCAGAGATATATACAGGGGTAACTTAGAAAGAAGAGATCTGGTTTTCCTCTGCTACCACTGTTTTTCTTTCCTCCAAAAATTTGCCATCATCTGTTCCCAGTATTTCTTTTTCAACTCACGATTACAGTGAGTCATCAGTCGATGAATACTATATATTCATCCAGGTATATTTTGTATTTTGACAATAAACTTATCTAAGTTGAACAGTGCAATACGGGAATAGATGTACTTTTATCTTCAGGCTTGTGGTGGTGGTCTTACCCCAGAGCTAAGTGCTCATTGTTTTTGTCTTTGTCTTTGTATGTTACTATATAGTAGCGCAACCACTTTTTCAATTCAAAGGCCCCCTCCCCTTCGCAATTTTTGTACTATTATATGCTTCGAAATATTTTTTGTTGAATTGCTTAGTGTTGCTGCTTTCAGTTCTTCCTTTGGACAAGCCACACCAACGGAATGGGGCAAGATTTAAAGAATTTTGCCCTTATCTTTTCTTAATCCCTTCCAGATTTTACCTTCGCTTAGGTTCAAAACTCCTAGTTCTCTTCTGCTTACAATAGCATGTTGTTATGAGCGAATGGAAGAAGGCGGAAATATTCCCGAAGGCAAACCAGCCAACTTCCTCCCATAAAATTGATACACTGGGACTCTATCATCATTACTGCGAAACCTTGACCACCACAACTTTCCGCAGCTCGTGAGCGCGGAGACAGAACTCCTCCCCGGGCTGGCTCACAATCCCATGGTACCATTTTGCAGAGTGAACAAGTGCCCTACTTAAAGGCCTAGAATGGTCACTAGCCAGGACATGGACAAGCAACGCCTGAGCATGACCTACGGTTTTACCACATTCTCCTGACACTTACTCCAGAAGATATTTGCCTTTTCGCTGTAGCCTAAGGGATTGGGGGGTTGCTGCACCTTCAGCGCCCCCTGCTTTGCCAACATATCTGCCATCACGTTCCTACAGATCCTACAATGGAGCTCCACAAATTTTCAAAGTCTACTCAAAGGGTTCCCAAGTTTCAAGCAGCAGATATGTACAATTTGCGGGCGCAATTATGGAGATTAGCACAGCCTTGGCATCACTGATGAGAACGACTATTCTATTGCCACTCAATCCTCAACTTTTCCCAATGCTAAAGCAATGGTGTAACGAGTTCACCGTCGGATATCTCGAAGAATTCCGAGTAAACTGCCCGCTCCGCCATTTTTGCTGTCACCCGAAAAAGAACCATCGGTATAGATACTCGGGCGATTGTTGCAAGGGTAGCTCTGCTTTTTGTTCCAATTCACTGTAAAGCATCCCTTTATAATTTGGGGTTACCAAGTTATTACGAGCATAAACAAAACTCCATTGTTTATTTACATGTATGTATTTAATTTGAACAGAAATGGTGGAAGCAATGAAACTGGTTGCATCCCTTGATGTAGAGTTGACTGTAGAAGAAAGGAATCTACTGTCTGTTGCATACAAGAATGTCATCGGTGCAAGAAGAGCATCATGGCGCATAATTTCAAGTATAGAACAAAAAGAAGAAAATAAAGGAGCCGATGAGAAATTAGAAATGATAAGAATGTATCGATCTCAGGTAAAAATACATAAATAAATAATATATTTTGGAACATAAATAATTTAATACCTAGTGTATAATAACAAAAAAAAAGAAGTCTGCGTTTTTCACCTTATAATTCAAAAATGGTTTCTTTTCTTACGTAGGTATTGTACTAATGGGTAAAAACGAGTCCGCCCGCTGTTGGGGATTTTTTGGTTTCGAATCAGCTTCAGTATTCGTAGCTATTTCAAAAATCGTTCAATGGTTCCTTTAAGGATCTTTATCTTTTAGTGCTATAAAATGATCTTTACATTCGTTGAAATGTCGTTTACTTTGACACTTGAGTTTCCGGCTTGAGACCGCGTCAGTGGTTTGCTAGACCGGTGGTTTCGCCAGTGTTTCAATGATCCTCTTCAAGGGACCATATTGGCTTTCAAGGTGTAACAGACCCTGAAGTGGCTCATGCAACATGGGCGAAACGTTGGTTTTATAACAAACCACTGACCGCGATCTCAATCCGGTAACTCTAAAGGTTCATCCATCATTTTGCTGTGCATGGCTCTTGGATTTAGTTTTACCAGATTTTATCTTGCTCTCTCCAGAGCCAGTTTCTAAGTTGTTACTATCCCTTTGGTAATCTCCAGGACAGGTTCTGCACTACTGAACCGAATGTTCAACCCGCCCCCTTTCTTGCCCAATCGGTCAGCTGTTTCATTGCCCACCTGGGATTCTTTACACTCCTTAACAAGAGTTGGAGGCAGCAATAGCCTTAAGTGTAGCCTGGCTATCCGAGGAGATGAAATTTTTTTTATTTTTAAGGTAAAATTTTCAGGTTTTCTTCAGCACAACAAACAGGAGTAATAAAAACTCGTGAGTATTTCACATCAGATTTGAGCTCAAAACTTTAGGCCATCATTCAGATTCAAGAGGACCTCCTTGAAGAAGCTGGACGGTCCTAGAGCACAAAATAGCACCTGCAGATTCTGTGGAGAGACGTAGGAGATCCTAATATACTTCCTGGACAGATTGCGATGATATTATCCAGAGAAGAATTCAGAAATCTCTAGGAGGTTACCAGTTGTTAGAGGAAGAAGATATACCTTTCAGATGCCTAAGATTCCTCAGAGATCTTAACGATACTAAAGATTCACAACTTTTCGATTATAGTTGCAAGAGATCACAAGGAGCGGTCAATAAAAATACACACTTTTTTTAAGATTATCCAACGTTTTGATAAAATTTATTGCCTTTTTCAGGGATAAAAATAAAAAGTGATTAACAAGGATTTCCTTCATTTGGGATGATGTAGTTCAGCATTATATTATGAGTAACTCTTTTTTTCAAGTTTTGTTTAGTGTGTTTTTATTATAAAAATTATAAGTATATCCTTGTTAATCGCTTTTTTATTTTTATCCTTGAAGAAGTCAATAAAGTAATCTTAAAAAAAGAAGTGTATTTTTATTGAACGCTTTTCGTAATCTCCTGCAACTAGAGATCCCTTAATCTGGAAGGGGTTTGTTGTAGGTGGGTGGTCTACCGCACCTGTGGGGTGGCACAATAGCCTATTTTGATTTATTTTTTATGAAATTTTAATTGAATTCATCGCAATTTTCTTCTTTTTTTATTTTTCCAGGTGGAAAAGGAGCTACGTGAAATATGTTCAGATATACTTGGAGTATTAGATAAACATTTGATTGCTTGTGCATCTTCAGGCGAATCTAAAGTGTTTTATTACAAAATGTAAGTGTCGGATGAATTTTATTAAATGAAATATTTACTTTTTCAGACTTCCAGTATGTGGGGAAGGGACTAAACCCTACGCTATCCAAAGCCCTCCACTGGACCCCCATAAGAAAAACAACAACAAACCGGGTCTACGAGAACAATTCAGACTTTATACCTTAAAAAGAAATAGCCTAGGCTCTTCCCATAGATAGTCTTGTTCTGACCAAAGGTCCCTTGGAACCTAATTTCTTCACGATGGATGGAGTGTTTCTTCCTCTGCCTTACAAACTCTACAAAATGGGGTCTGGCATGATCTCTACATTATGTAGAAGTGGTATCTGCTTAAACCATAATTCCCCCAGTAAAGGGATCTAACCTGATGCCTAAAGAGAGATCCCAGTGAAAACACAGCAATATCTCACTGAATAGCCGTGTCTTGACCTCCAATGAGCATCTTAGACTGCTGAAAACCTACTACTGAGCTATGAAGCTGTCTACATGACTGGAAGCCTGACCCATCACAACAATAGAAAGGAGAGAGGCGCCTAATTTTGGTAAACCTATCCACCACCTCATTCCCAAAAATTCGGGTCTAGAACAAATATCCAGACCCGAGTTTAACCCACCTAAGATTCACCGCAGTCCGAACAAATTGGAAATTTAACCTTAAAGGGAAATAGCCTAAGCTCTTTCACAGACATCCTGTTCCAACCAAGGTCTGAACATTATTTCCTCACAACCCAAGCAATCAGTCATAAGATAGATGGGTGTTTCCACCTCTGTCTCACCTCTATCACAGAGAGATATCTCTTTAAACCACAATGTTCAATAAGGGATCCAACAGCAGATGCCTGAGAGAGTTCCGTGAAAGACACAGCAACGTCTTACTAATAGCCCTGTCCGGACCACCCAATGAGCACCTTAGACTGCCGACAACCAATTATGCCCATCTATAGATAGGGATGAATGCTATAAAGTCTATCCATGACTGGAAAGCCTGACAAACATGTGCCTGATGAAGACACACAACAGCAGGGCTCGGGACCAATAAAAGGGAGAGAGGCGGCCTAATTTTGGCAAACATATCCAACCATCTGATTCCCAAAAATTCTCGTATAACCTTGTACTCAGACTAGAAGCACATCCTTCAATAGAGGAAGTATTGCAATTGTGACAACTTTTTGAAATTGTATTTTCACCCAGAAAAACTTGGTATTCCGTTTCGGGACAAGATCCAACAGTAAGCGTTATATGCTTTCCTCCTAAAGTACCACTTCAGTAAAATGTGTGGTTCTGCCACTTATATAATAGTAATATATATTTTAGAAGCATAGAAAAATCACGTTAACCGGAAGTTTTACAGAATCGATTTTTTTTTTTTTTTGGAATTATCTCGAAAGTAGTTCCTATATAAACTTAGAATGCTAACTGCACAAATATAAAACTATCACTTTTGTTTGAAACAATAATAAAAAAAAAAATCCCTCCCCCCTAAAGTGGTTAGTTTTGCGGAATTTGTGGCTTTAAATTTTCAATTATCAGATTTTTTTCACTCATATAATTAAAAACAATTTCTTATGTTTTATTTTTAACAGGAAAGGCGATTATCATCGTTATTTGGCTGAATTCGCTACAGGAAACGATCGTAAAGAAGCTGCTGAAAATTCGCTTGTTGCTTATAAAGCTGCGAGTGATATAGCCATGATGGAACTTCCACCAACACATCCGATAAGGTAATTTTTGGAAGATTTCAGAATTTTTAAACAAAATTTATGAAAAAGTTGTGCGTCAAACTTGGTATAGCCATTTTTAGATACTACCACGGTATCAAGACACGGAAAATTTTTTGGGGGAAAAATCCTTAACCGGAAGTGTGAGTTTTTGGTTTTTCTTTTTCTTCAGTTTTTCATAATTTTCTCGTAAACGGTTTCCAACGAATTTCCTAAACTTTCTTCCCAAAAAATTGATTTTTGGAGGGTTCTGAGGGTGTTTATGCCTAGCGTTTAATGCTTTTCTCAAAAGTACCACTTCAGTATAATATATATGGTTTTTACCTCATATATAATATTAGTAAACAATAAAAGAATTCATAGAATTTCAGATTTGTAGAAAATCGGTTTACCCGAAAGTGTGCGATTTTATAGAATAGATTTTTGATTTTTGGAATTTTCTCGAAAACTGTTACAAAGATTTTTTTCTTTAAACTTTGAATGCTTGCTGCATAGATAGAAATGTATTAACTTTTAATTTGGAAACATTTTTCTGAAAAAATTCTTTAAAGTCGTGTGAGTGTTTCACACCAGATTTTGGAGGGAGGGGGTTGTTGGAGGTGAAGCTCGGTTTGCATGCATCCTATGTTGATGACCCCCCCCCCCCAGCCAATGTTGTCTTCCGGATCTTTACAACTCCAACAAAATTCATTCCTTTAAATTAAAATTCTTTTTAATCCACTGTTAAAAAAACCATTTTCAAGTTTTTTTTGTTTTTTTTCCTGGCTTAACAATAAATATCATTTGCCGATACCCCGCCAAAAATCTCTGCCTTTCCAGTCACCATGCTGTAGGCCTCTACCCGTCATTCCTTCCCCCGCATCTTCTGACCATCTTTTGCTTGGTCGGCCTCTCTTTTTCCTCTCCTCTGGAGTATACAAAAAATCCTTCTATTTTGGTCAATTTTTTCCAGGATTTTATGCTGTACATTAACCCGCTCTCTGATCACAAAGTTGGGTATATGCTGTATGCTGGAAATGCCACAGCTTCTTCTCCAGAAGTCCATCTCCAGAGCTTGTAACTTTTTCACATTTGTCTCAGCCAAAACTGCTATCTGAACGACATATTTATTTAATTCTTGCAACACTTCATTTTTTTTTTTGTACTTAAGCCTTGTATGTTCCAAGTAACAAACCGCGTAGTCCGTTTCCGAAGCCTATGTCGTTTCCGATTTAATCCATCCGGCTTGCTCTGTTTGGGTCTGAAAGCGATAGAGATTTTTACAAAAGATGGGGGTGCTGACCCAACTTTTAACCCTTACCCTGGAGGACCTGGTTTGAATTCAGGGTTGACTCCCTAGACAGCTTGCCTTCACTACGGCTAGGAGTCTTGCCTACCCCACCACTGGTTATATACCGCCATGGCTCGGTACCGCTTCTATTAGCCTACTCCAACGAGCGTTTCCCAGGGGATACCACGAGGAAGTGGAAGTCGGATTTACCTCCATTTTCAAGTTACAAACCAAAAATTTCTCTTCAGCTCATTTCCTTCTCAGCAATCAGGGATTCACGTTTCTGATACTCTAAACTCACTCACGACTCCTGAAGTGGTACCCTCAACTTATTAAATCACAGAATTCTTCAATTTTAATTTTTTTTTTAAATTGTAGGTTGGGACTTGCTCTAAACTTTTCCGTATTTTATTATGAAATTTTGAATTCACCGGATAGAGCTTGTAGGCTTGCTAAAGCTGCATTTGATGATGCTATAGCCGAACTGGATACTCTATCCGAAGAGAGTTACAAGGATTCAACTCTTATTATGCAGCTCCTCAGGGATAATCTTACATTATGGACATCTGATATGCAGGGTAATAAACCTATCATTTTTTTTATTTGAAATATTTTTCAAAAAAAATTGATTTTTAGAATACACCTCCATTTTCTTAAAAATTGTTTTTAAAATTAATATCCTTTAATTTAAACGAGTGATTATGAATTTTAGTTTTCATATTGTTATAACTTTTGAGTATGTTTCTTTATTTATTTATCTCTAATTTTTATCTTAAATTTCCGTTTTTTTGTTTTTGTAAAAGTTATATGGGTGAGTCATAAAAAAATGACCGTTTTTCTTGCAAATTTAAAAACATTTTTATTTTATTTAACAATTTATTTTAATATTCAAAGTATACACCGTTGTGTTCTATGGTTTGTTTCCATCTCGAGGCTACGTAATACCACTCTTCTGTGAGTTTTGAATGGAAGAATTCCGCAACTCCACTTTGAACCTCGTCCAGAGAACTAAAGGTTTTTCCTTGAGATAGTGCGCCAATGACCGGAACAGATGGTAATCGGAAGGTGCTAGGTCCGGACTATAAGCAGGGTGGGGGAGAACTCAATCCCTTGTAATTCTGAAATTTTTTGTTTGGTGTAACGAGAAGTGTATGGTCGAGCGTTATCTTGTTGAAACAAAACTTGATTTCTGTTAACTAACCCTAACGCTGGGCCAAAACAACGTACATTCTTTCTAACTGCTTGCTATAAAGTTCCGAATCAATAGACTGACCTTTGGGAATGAACTCATGATGAATTACGCCTTCATAATTCCAAAAAACAGAAAGCATTTTTTTTTTCCGAATTGACCCTGTTTAGCGACAGGTAGAGCAGGCTGGTTGCAGCGTAACCATTGATTCTTGGTCTTAGGGTTTCTTCATTATATCCATTTTTCATCGCAAGTGACAATCCTTTTGATGAACCAATGGTCATTTGGATTTGCCAAAAGATTTTGACAAATTTCTACTCGCCGCTGAGCTTGTTCAGCGGTCAACTCATGGGGAACCACTGTAACTGAACGATACACTTTCCCCGGCTTAAGCAGCCCACGATTTACGGTGGATTGGGATACTTCGATTTCTGCTGCCAACTCCCGAGTACTTTCGGTCGGATCATCCTCTACGTAACCCCGCTCCTTCATCGAATGATGATTTTCGCCCCGAACCGGCTATCCTCTTAAGACTAATGTCACCGGTATTAAATTTCTGAAACCACCTACCGTTCAGAAAGAGCCTCCTCTCAGTAGGGTACTTGAGGGCATTCTGGCGCAGGGGCTATGATCTCTCTGACGTCATCACCCAAACGATGGCTTAATTTAAGAACTCATCCAAATCAATGAGCCTAATTTAAAGATGACGTCATCCCATCATCCAAATCGATGACTATTAAATTATAAATATATAAATAAATTATAAATATAAATGATTATAGATGTAAAAATACTTCTCTGTTATAATTTCCGTCCAATAAAAAAACATTAAACAGAAGTAAGAATGATAAATTCGGGTCATCCTCCACGTAACCCCGCTCCTTCATCAGATGATTTTCGCCCCGAATCGGCTATCCTCTTAAGACTAATGTCACCGGTATTAAATTTCTGAAACCACCTACATACTGTCCGTTCCAAAAAGGGCATCCACCTCTTCAAATTCCCGCACAAACGAATAGTTTCGGCGGTTGAAAACTTTCTTTTCCAATAATGGCGTAATATTACTAATTATCAAATTTTAAACGTCAGCTTTGGTAAAAAAAAATGCTACGACAAAACTAAAGCGATCCAGGGTAACTTTGTTTATAATTCTTCTCGATTTGTTTATGCAAAATAAGAATATTGACAAAGTTCAACAAAATATAAACTCTCTTTTTTTTCTGCATAGGATAAAGTGCAAGTAAACAAAATCGGTCATTATGTTAGAAATTATTTGCCATAGAATTAATTAACAGAATTCTATTTTAAACCTTCGTATAAATTTGAATATATAAATAAATGAATAATAATTTTGATTATACAGGTAACAGTGAACAGAAGGAAGTCCTACAGGATGTTGAAGATCAAGATGTTTCATAATTCCAGTTGAAGAACTACAATTTTTTGGCACATTTTAATAATATTTGAATAATTAATAAAAAAAAAAAATAAAATAAAAAAAACTAAAATGAAGATAAAAAAAAAATTAAAATAAAAATGCTAAGAAAGAGTTGTATAATGGTCCGGTGTACAATTGCGTAATGGACGACTTTATTTTAGAGTACAATCACAATAACAATTAAGAATATCATTAATCAATTAACAAAAAGATTTTATGTACCTTTTAAAAGTTTATCACTTGTAAATCTTTGCTGGTAAGTGTATATATTATAATATATAAAAAAACAAATAGATATTATAGATTATCATAATTTTGCTTTTAAGGAATAAAGTACTGGCATAATTTGCTTGTGAAATTATTTTTAACTAAAAGCTAAACTGTTTACAAGCAAAAGTGGACGATAATATTTTGGATTTAAAAAAAATTGCTGAATCACGTGGCTTTGCACCATTCACCATTGTATTGTTCGTTAGATCATAGAAAAGCTTCTTAATAAAACACGATATTTGTGGTGAGTTCATATAGAATTTCTAATTTCTGGGAAAAAAATTAAAAAATCCGAAGTAAATTAAGAAAATCACTTGATGGGGAGGATTAGTTTCAATGTTCTCTCTGCCCCCTAGGTGGACTCTCTCTACCTCCAGCGTGATTTGTGGTTGGTTGGTTGGTAATATTTTCCGGGCAAGATACCGAAAAATCCGGGTAGCGGATTGGAGAAAAAAGAAGGGGTATATCGATGCTCCGGATTGCCAGTCCTTTGTGGGGGGGGGGAGCTCCGTGAAGACAAAATATTTTTTGCATTTATTCCACTTATTTTTAAAAACTAATAAATTTAAATGCTATTTTTTTATATATTATATTAAAATTTAATTATAATATAATTTATTTTAGGTTTCCGCGGGCATTTTCATGAAAAACATTTGGGAGTTTTCAGGTTGAGATCTCCGTCAGTGGTTTGCTAAAAAAACGTATGTTACGCCCTTGTTGTAGTAAGCTTTTTAGGGTTGTTGTACCTTAAAAGACAATAAGGTAATGGAAACCTTTTGAGTAGAGAAGGGGCGTGGCTTCTTTTTCCGCCATCATCACCGTCTTATTGACTTCCAAGGTGTTACATCGACCCTGAAGAGGGACCTCATTACAATATGAGTGAAACGACGGTTTTTAATAAACTAACTTGGCACGGTCTCAAGCCTTGAAACTCGGAAGTGTTTTTTATTTATTATAAGCACCTGAGGTCTACTGGGTTTGAATCCAGGCATTCTGCCCTTAGATTTTCTCTTCGTAAGAGCCTGGTTGATGGGCAGTGTTGTCTGCAAGTAGAGAACACTGCTCCGGAGTGCTCTGAACGGCTCCGGGGAGCACATCTATATATATATCTTGCTGCAGTATTTTTTCTCTGGCAGTGTCTCCTTTAACCTTGCTACGGTCACTGCATTAAGAGACGCATTGTTAACAAATAATATATCCAGATCCGTGTTCTGAATCCATTCTAAGTGTCCAACTTTACCCTAAATTCTGCTCAACCAAGCCAAATTATCATAGAAGATAAATTAGGTGTTTTCCTTATTCTATAGAGTTGTTTATAAAGAAACCATTAAGATCCTTCCTCCCTCCTTTTCCAGTAAGCAATCCATGCAGTTACGCCTTGGTGAGAATGTGATATCCATTTGAAAGATATAAGCAATATCTCAACCAACCGAATGAGCATCTCAGACTTGAGAACGTACACCACTTAAAGTAGAAGCACCACCACTACCTGGTACCTCCTGGAACCACCACCCCCATCCCCCCAAAATGGCAAACCAACAGCTCCAGGAATACCATTGAATGAGTAGAAAAGTATCTCTCTAATTTGGCCAATCTAGAGCTACTTTGGAGAGATTTCCCACACCACAGTTTTCTAACAACACGTTATTAAGTTTCCAGGTTTGAGGCTTGTCTGTGAGTGGTTTACTATAAACTGTTGTTTCATCCATTTTGCTAGCGGGTTATTTCAGTATCATGTCAGCTTGAGAGCTAAATTGGGATACACTGACAAGAATTATGGTAGAACAGGATCGGGGCCCATTACTCCGCCATTTTGGTTGTAGGCAGTGGACTGGGGCTGAATTTTTCTATCGCAAGTCCCCCATCGTTTTGGCTGGCGCGCCACAAATTCTAAAGTTAGTAGTTTTAGCTTCAGATTTCTCTCTAAAATGTTGTTTAAAAAAAAAAAAAAAAAAAAAAAAAACTTTTTTTTAATGCCATCATGAGACATTTTCAAAAAAAATTTTGAATATATCTATTATTGAGCACTGGCGGCTCATCTTTTTATGAAGTTGTCGAAGATTTTGCTTTTGTATTTGATCTGATGAAAAAAATTATAGCTTTTAAGTCTTGAAAAATTGGATCTGGGATAGAGAAATAATCCTCCCTTTGCTTAAGATCTCAACAGTCAGCATCATACATTCTGAACTTTTTCTCAACCAATGTTGCATGCATCCTCCACCTTAGTGGAAAAGTTGTGACCAATAGATATTTTGGTTCTCCACCCCTTGCAGGACCGTTGGGGAGGGGGCCTCCCTCCTTCTGAGAAGGATATTTTTTTTCATATTTCTGATAATGTCCATCTTCAGGTAAGGTTGTACGTTTTGGGATATCTTTCTGCTTTTTGTATCGTAAACCATGGTGGCTTTTATGGCGCCCCACAAGCTACCAAGCTCACCACAATGATGAGAGCCTTGATTTGTCCGCTCACGTAGGTTATTTCACATAATCCCAGGGTGCATCACGCACAGACGTGACCTATCCTCTAAAACTCCCTTCCCCCCTACCGCCACGAAACTTTATCACAGAGGGTATATTAGATGATAAATTTATTATGTAATTTCATACAAAAATTTCCACTTTAAAGTTTGTGAACAGTTTGTAATAATTTTACTGGTTAAAAATTGCTTGTAAAACAGTTTCTGAAGTAAAAATAAAATAAATAATTAAATTAAGAAGGAAATAACGAGACTTTAATTTGTAAAAATTTGGCTTGTAAAAGAATTTTATATTATTCTTTTTTATTTTTTATTTTTTAATTTTTTTATTTTTATTTTTGAACTTTTAGTTCACAGATTGTATTGTAAAATGTTTCTTGAAGAAAAAAATGAAACCGTACTTTGTAAAAGAGAGTTTACCTACAAAATTGCTTTATTTTTATCTTAGTTCGTTTTTTTGTTTTATAAATATTTTTGTTTTATTTGAAAGTAAAATTAATTGTTCATATATTCATTTAAAATTTTGTGCAGCCATTAACAAAAAAAAAATTATTTCTTACAATATTTGTTTTTATTTTCAGTATTAGAATTTTTAAAATAAATTACCAGAATAAATAATTATAATAAAAGTTTAAAAAAAAAATGCTGAGCAGTAATAAGGTAAAAAAAAAAAAAAAAAAAAAAAATTTTTGAAAATCAAAAACTGCTGGCATGAACAATTTTTTTGTTTTTTTGGAACAATGTTCATTATATTTTCCAGTTTTTTGACGTCATTTATCTTTCCTTTTTTTTTATTTATTTTTGTTTTTTTACAAACATAAGGATGGCAAATCATTAAATAAAATAATATCTATATATATATATATATATATATATATATATACTATTTTTTTTTCTTTAATTTTATTTATCTTTAAGTAAAAATAAATTTTACTAGATATTCCTTCTCCCATACCCTCACCAAACCCCCCTCCACAAATTTGGTGTATGAAAAGTATCACACAACTTCAAGGTCGCTTTTACATTAATACAACACCTTTTGTTAAAATTCAGAAATATTTTTTGGTAAAAAAAAAAATATAAAAAAAATTTTTATTAAAAGACGATAGAAATATTGTATAATATATTTAAATGGAACTTTAAGAGGGAAAAAAGCCTCCTCCCCCACTCCACCCAAGAACATTCCATCTTGAATTAATTTCCAACATATTTTCATCCCGGTTTTATTCGTTAATCCTGGTTTTCAAACTTTTTTTTACCAAAAAAATATTTTATTATGTTCCTCACTGTCGTCATGATGATTATTCATGTCGATTTCCCTTAGCCCAATTAATACTCTTTACTGAAATATCGTCAGCATTCCAAAGCGCAGACCTTCTTTTTTTTTTATAATCATTTATTTCCAGTTTGAGGAGTTAACACAAGGAAGTTATTTATTGTAATCTTGTCAAAAAAAAAAATTTTTTTTATCTGAAAAGTCAACTAAAATATAATTTTTTGAGATGGTTGTCTCTTGGTTTGATGTGGTCAATACTGGGAAGTGTGTATTTAACAGTACGATACTAAATTATTATTATAATCAAAATTGGTCGTTAGAATTTGATCTGATGTATGTGATTGTTGGCTGATCGACCAGGCAGTTTTCAGGGTAAACAAAAAAAATACTAAATTTTTATTTTATGTACAAAACCCGACTTTTTGGCAAACATTATTAGCCATCTTCAGGGACTCTCTTAAAATATGAGAAGTATGAATAACTAGCAAGTGGTTTGGCAAACAATATTTGCCAAAACGTCGGGTTTTGAATAAAAAAAAAACTTGGGTTTTTTCCTAGCAGGGTTTTTTGGGGGGTGGGGAGAATCCCACTATTATTTTCAAAAAAAAATTATTTTTTAAGGGTGCTTTGAGGTTTTGCTATCTGTATATATTTAAAAGTCAGCTAAAAATTTATTTATTTATTTATTTTTTTGTTCAGTCATTTTTTTATCCAGCAGTTGATTTTAATTTTTTTGTAGTTATTTTAGATTATGATGCATATTTTGAACAATTTGATATTGTGAAGCCACTTTTTATGCATAACACTTCAAAACTAAATCAATTCAAATAAAATTAAATTAAACTAAAAATAGTATTATTAATTAAAATTATTAATGGCACATTTGATGATTTAAACCAATATGGTTGATTTTTGTGGTTGGCACTTATTTTTTTTTTTTTTTTGTGGGAAAGTACGTTTTTATCACTTGGTGGTAATTATAGTGTTGAACTAACTTTAAAGTCAATTTTAATTCTTTTTAGGTATAAATTAGTGTTGAATAATTAAATAAATTAAATTGAGAAGTTTTAATTACCACTAATTTATCCTTATAAAGAATTAAACATCGTCTGATTTCAGTTCACTACTAATCTTACGTTGGATAACCTATTCGTCGTCTATACCTTGAAGAAAATATATTGAAATTTGTCGAGTAAGTTTTTTTATATAATTTAATTTTTAATTTTTTTTTTTTTTTAGTATTTTCATCAATTGTCATAGCAAATTTACCAAATTCTTGTAGAAAGTTCCAATTCATTGTGAAACATTGCGTTGAGTGAATTCCCCTACAAGAAGAAGAACTTGGTGAATTTTCTCTGACAATGAATGAAAATATGAAACCGTTCAGAAACAAAATGAATATATGCATGCATACTAAGACGGATAAAATACCAGATGTTATCCACCATTGCAAACCCACATCCACATATTCAATAACTTTTAATATTGCATTGTGTACAAAATGCTGTGTATAAACCGGGTTTGCTTTGTGCAAGTCTTATATGTTATCACAAAAACATCCTGGTAATGGCCGATGACTACAAGAAAAGAAACGGGGCATTACGTGATGCTTCCCATCTCTGGCGGAACCAACTATAACAAAAGTTTTAATTTATTTTTTTTTTTTTGTGTGTGGATAAGTACGTACTAAACCCAAGAATTATGACCGGGTAGATTGCATAATTTATGAGAATAATGATGGTAGAGCGTACAATATACCAGCCATTTTCATGAATAATACTTCCGAGTTGCCGCCTGGTTGTGGACCGCTGGGTCAGTGGTTTGCTAAAAAAAAAAAAACCGACGTTTCGCCCATGTTGTTGCACTTCAGGATCGTTACACCTTGTGAAAATCAAATAAGGTACTTAAGATCAGGGGGTGATTGGCTCTTCAGCCTGCGCTACCGCGACCTAAGTTGGAGACCTCTCTCCTGTACTTTATTTGAACTTTGGAATCTGGGGAGGCTGCTAGGTGTTCGGATAAGAGCATCTTCCATCAGAGCATTTTCTTGAGTCCTGTCTGCCTTAATAGACCCGAGAGGGGCCCCTGGTTGAGGCTTGCAGGCGTCAGCTTCTCCTCTTCCAAAGAGGCGATACATCAGCCATACAAGCCCCTCGCACTGACATAAAACGTGCAGTGCTATTTCCTCTTCTTTCAAAAGCTTTCAAAGTTTTAACAACACTGAAGGAAGGCTCATTTACAAAAAAAAAAAACAGACGAAACGTAGTTTTTTTTTTTTTTAGCAAACTAACTGACGCGATCTTTCAAATCCGAAAAAACTGTGTGTAAGTTATACTTTGTAATTGTTTTTTAATAGATTTGAACTAAAATAATTTTTCCCGGTATATCAGATAACAACTTCCATGATACTTAAATAAAAAATGGAATATTAAATTTTGAACTTCCTGTACTTAATTTTTTTTTCGTACACACGTTGATACGAATGCAGTTACTACACACCTTGAAAAACCAGTCCATTCTGGAAAAAGTACCAAAAAAACAAGGTTTGAAGTCTTTTTTTTTGGAAAATTTGTATGAAAGTGGCTTTAATACTAATTAATACTAATTTAAAAAACACTCAATACAAACAAAAAACTACTGTAATGAGACTATTCATGTGTCTTTTTACTTGCTACCCACCTTACACCATTATTTAAAACAAAACAAAAAATTAAAACATTTAATTATATATATATATATATAAAAATAGCACTGTAATAATTAAAATAATTGAATAAATAAAATTAAAAAAAATAAGAATACATTTTTTTTTATTCTGCTGCATTCCATTCTACTTTAAAAAAATTTTTTTTTTTTTTTTTTTTTGCTTCTGTGGTATATGATTGAAAATGAATTTATAGGATATTAAAAATAAAAAATCATTTATTGTATTTATTTAAGGAAAAATAAATAAATAAAAATTGTAGATTTTTTTGTGTGTGGCGATCCGTGTAAGAAACAAAATGTCAGAATACTTTTTGTCAGAAAATAAAAATACAAAAAAAAATTATATAAATACATTATGTGAATTATAAATTTATTTTTAATTTTACCGTTCAATATTTTATAATCTTATACAACATACAAGGGAGGACTTCGGTTAAAAACCTAAAATGTTTTTTTTTTGAAAATGAAACCGAAGTTTTCTCTAGAGAAGGGTTTATAGTTAGCTTGATTATTAAGGGGCCCATACATTATCAAACAAATTGCTCTGGACTAAACAAAACATGGCTTCTCCCTGCTCAGGGGAAAGAGGTGAAAAAATGTTTAATGGTTTTCGGGAACAGGGATGTGGTTAAAATTTTGGCAGGAGGGCAGTGGAGATGAGAGACTTCGTCACCTACCAGCCAAACGCGGCGGCGGGGCCAAGAAGAGAAGGGTAGCTATATGGGAGCCCAGTGGGACTTTGGATAGCGTAGGGTTTGGTCCCCTCCCACAGACAAATAATAATAAGAATAAACTCCCCATTCCCTTGTGGGTTTCCTTACGGGGGTTTGTCGACTCAGAGGACACCTGACAAAGCTGGGTTTAGAGAGTGACAGCACATGTAGATTCTGTGAGGAGATGGAGGAAGCTCCATTACAGCTTATAACAGACTGCGAGGCTGCCATCCAGAGAAGATATAAGGACCTGGGTAGTTACAAGGAGGAGGGAATATATCCTCCATAGAGCCCGGCAGGTTATTAGGATTCCTTAGGGATCTTAGCCTGATGGAGGTGTTGTAGGCGATGCTCGCCTGGGACATCTGTTTGGGGCGCTGTAGACAGCCTGCGGCATCCAGGGGACATAGCACAATAGATCGTAAAGGTCGCAGTGCATAGTCCCCCCCCCCCCAAGATGTAACAACTCTTAAGTGACTCATTGTAACATGGGCGAAACGTCGGTTTTTTAGCAAACCACTGACACAGTCTCAACCCGGAAACTCGAAGTGTTTTTCATGATTGATGATTGACTAATGGCTTTAAAAAATTAGTTTCAGTCACAGAATCGCATTTCTGGTAACAGATTTTTTTCTTCAAATCAATTTTCCCAGGAAAATGTTTCAGATAAAAGTGAATGCTTTAGGGGGAGGTTTTTGAGGTTATGCTTTCCTCAAAAAAGTCATGTTATTATGTTTAGATTGGGATAGGGAACCCCTCTGCTCAATAACTTAGGTATACGGACGGCTCCAAAATTCGACTGGGGTCTATGGGGGCAGACCTAAAGTTAAGATTAGAGAACTATGATACGATCTTTCAGGCCAAAGTGTTGCATTACAACTCTGCGCTAAATAGATTATAAGGCAAGGATTGGAGGTAGGAGAGTGGCCATATACTCCGTCAGTCAGGCAGCCCTGAGGGCACTTTCTTCACACCTAATAGTCTCAAGAATGTTGTGGGACTGCCTAATTGCCCTAACCGAGATGGGTGCTCGAAATAAGTTGACATTCGCCTAGGTGCCGGGACATGCGGGGTTTCTTGGCAACGAAAGGGCGGACGCCATGGCGAGGGATATCTTTATAGGTCGAGCCCTTCTGCGGATTGCCCAGGAGCTTCATTCAAGGATTGGACCCAGCATCGGTGGGAAAGAACACAAAGGGAGAGGCACGCTAAATTCATATCAAAAGACATTTATCAAGGACTTAAGGCTGATAGTGGGTCTGAATAGGCACATGCACCAATTACTACATGCAAATACCGCGTTACGCCTAGAGGAAACCCTAGTACACATGAGTGTGCCGGTCTGATGAGGACAAGATTCCCCCAAACTGGAGACAAGCAATCTCGAAGCCACGAGCTCTTTCTGACGGAGCCACTTTCAGCTTAGCTAGGCCTGATTAAAAGGGGGGAGCTGAAGGATGTGCTATAATCTTAGGGGAACCACAACAGACCTTTTAATGTAAGTCGCACTGGAATGAGGCTCTTGCCTCAGTTCAATTAAAATACACGATCAGTGCAATTGAAATATAAACCTGGGAACATAATTATTTGTTGATGGACGTGTAGTTAGTTTGGTCTATGAATGGAGGCTGGATGTGGCACAGCCGGAACCATAACTTTCACACGGCTATGCCGACATCTTGCCGCTACTCACAGCTCTCTGCGTTCAGTAAAGAATCCACGTGGTCTACACATGTGGGCTACCAGTTGACGCTTCTTGTACACTGGCTACATCTTCTCCCATTAGTGTGTAAGATCGTTGCAGTGTAATCCAACCTTCCTTTGAAAAATAAACCTGCTACACACATAATTAGATATTTATTAAAAATGTAAAATACACTCAACCACACACAGAAAAAAGGTGGTGTGAAACACTCACACAATTTTCTCTTACTACAGTTTTCAAAATTGTAATTGCCAAATTTTATAGTTATACCAAATGTAATAAATTCGTCGGAGTTAGCCGAAAACAAAAAAAAAACTGTTCAGTAAAAACGCACTTACTGTTTACGAATTTTCTTGCAAATAGGACTTTAAGAGGGGAACATAACTCCACCCTTCCCCCAAAAGTCCCCCATTATATGCCTTAACTAAGGAAAATGTTTCAAATAAAAGTTGTAGCGCCCTCGCCTTTCGTGCGAGAATTCAGGGTTCGATTCCTGTGAAGGCAAAGTCGGTGTTGACCCAGCATCGTGATAAAAAGTGGGAAGCTGCAATTAGTAGCGCCCTAGGTAGCGAAGGCAGGAACTAGACCACACGGGCCCCTATTCAAATCGCCGTCTGTCTGGCAAGCCTTAGCCCTTCCTTCATGGGCTGTTGCATTATAGGTTTTTTTGAAGTTGTAGCTCTTTATATGTGTAGTTCACATACTTAGTTTAAAGAAAAATTCTTTGGAACCGTTTTCAGAGAAAAAATTAAAAAATATACTTCAGTAAAAACGCACTTCCGGTCATCCGATATTTTTTTTTTAAACATGGAATTTCAACGACATATTTAATTCTAATTATATTATTTAGATGATAGAATTGTATAGTAAACTGAAATAGCACTTTAGAGGAAAACCTAACCTAACCTCTACCCCAAAAGTGCCCTTAAATGAATTTTCCCAGAGAAATGTTTTAAATAAAAGTTTTAGATCTTTGTATGTGTAGTTCACATACTTAGTTTAAAGAAAATCGCTTAGTTAACAAAAATTCAGTAAAGTGGTACTTCAGTAAAGGCGGTTGAGGAATTTTGACAGATAACTTGCTGTCCCGATCCCATGGTAATACCTAAACGGAATATCAAGTTTGAACTAGTGAAAACAGACCAGACAGTATTATATTATTTATTAAATGTAATTTTTTTAAGTAGCCAAAATTTTTTGCCAGTGAGTGTATACTGTTCCTTCCCAAAACCCCGCCCCAAAATAAATATTTTCCCCGAGAATAATGTTTCAAATAAAATGTGAAGGTATATTTTTTATGTATGTAGATATTACAAGAATTTTAAAGAAAATAAAAATCGTTGGAGCCATATTGTAAAAAATCATGAAAAACTATAAAGAAAGAAAAAAAAACTTTCAGTAAAGTCACAGTTTCAAGTTGATATATTTTTGTCTGAAATCTATTCATGCCTGATGCGGAATTTTTTATTTTCGAAAAATATGTCTACGAGAATGTAAGAAAAAAACTGGTGTGAACCACTCACACAACTTTCTCTTACTCCAGTTCTCAAAATTATAATTGACAAATTTTATAGTTAGTGTAACAAATTTAATGAAATTCGTCGAAAACTGTTCAGTAAAAGCGCACTTCCGATTTACTAATTTTCTTGAAACTCGGAATTTTGGCCATCTATATATTTCCTAATTAATTTTGTTTGGATGGTAGAATTGTACATTGCACTTCATAGAAAAACATAACCCCACCCTAAAAGTGGCCTGAAATGAATTATCCCAGAAAAATGTTTTAAATAAAAGTTGTAGATTTTTTTATGTTTAGTTTATATATGAAGTTTCAAGAAAATCGCGAAAAAGTGAAAAAAAATCATTTAGTAAAGTGTTAAGGTAACGAACGCTATTCCGGTTATCCGATTTTTTCAAACTCGGAATTTCAACAACATATTTAATTCTAATTAACATTATTTAGATGCCAGAATTGTCTAATAAACTGAAATAGCACTTTAGATGAAAACCTAACCCCACCTCTCCCCCAAAGTGTCCTTAAATGAATTTTTTCAGAGAAACGTTTCAAATAAAAGTTGTAGCTCTTTGTATGTGTAGTTGGCCAAAGTTTGAAGAAAATCGTCGAGCCATTTTTGAGAAAAACGCAAAAAAGTAAAAAAACAACTAGTAAAGTGGTACTGCCGGTTGAGTAATTTTCATAGGTAACGTACTGTCAGATTACATTGTGATACCTAAACGGAATATCATGTTTCAACTTTCTAGGGTTTTTCGTTTTTGAACTATATTGTTCACATACATACACACACAGACCATTTGCTAAAAACCACTTTTTGGGACTCAGGGGACCTCAAAACGGATATTTCCGGTGAGAACTCGATATCGAAAATTTGATACGAAGGAGTAAGAGAAAGTAATAATAATTTATTAAGAGATAAATGGTGAATTGATTTTGCTTTGGTTGATGCCATTTATTGTCCAAACTATTCTGTAAACACTTAGAATTCTTGTCTGTAGACATCCGGCTGTGTGTTTGCCTGTTTGTTTGTTGTGTGTGTGTGTGTGTGTATGTGTGTGTGTGTGTGTGTGTGTGTGTGTGTGTGTGTGTGTTTAAACAACACGTAAAGTACTTTGTATTCTGAAACATTATTTGTAAAACTACTGGCGACATGCCATCTATTTCCGTCCTTAACTTTAGTTCAAATAAACAATATATAAAGTGTTGATCAATTGATTTGAAACTAAAACTTAATAATTTTTATATTAATCGCCATTAAATTTGCTAAAACAAAACAAAAAAAAAAGTAATTAAATCTATTGCGAAACACTCGTCTTGACAAATTTTTGATATATTTTCACCGTGATATACACACGTTTTGAGGTCCCCTAAGTCTGAAAAACTAAATGGTTCTACATAAATCAAAAATGGAAAATCATAGACAGTTGAAATTAATAATTACGTTTAGGTATCACCATGAGGATCCGACAGTAAGTTATCTGTCAAAATTCTTCAACCGGAAATAACCACTTTACTGAATAGTTTTTTTCACTTTTTTACAATTTTCTCTAAAACGGTTCCAACGATTTTCTTTAAACTGAGTATGTGAACTACATATATAAAGTGCAACAATTTTTATTTAAAACATTTTTCCGGGAAAATTCATTTAACGGTTCTTTTGGGGGAGGGGTGGGGTTAGGTTTCCTCTAAAGTGCTATTGCAGTTTATTACACAATTCTATCATCTAAATAATATTAATTAGAATTAAATATATTGTTAGAATTTCCGAGTTTGAAAAAAAAATCGGATGAGATCGGAAGTGCAATTTTATCCATAAAAACACCTACGGGTTTCCTTAAACTTATATATACAGAGACCTTATCACTTAAGTTTGAAACTTTTTAATTAATTGAAACTTAGCTACTTAATATCTTGTAGTGTATTATTTGTTTACCTTAAAACTCTTCCTCGTCGGGCAATACTAACGGCTCCCTATAACGCCCCGGGGGTGCATCCATGCAATCATGTTTTGAATGGCCTCTTGTCTAACGGCATCCCATTTTTTCTTCTTTGTAGGACAATGCGGAGCTATTGCAGAAGAGTTTGAACGCTTATCTCACGTGCTGTAACACGCCTCTTGACCATGTCCTCCATAGATCTATCGGATTCATGTCTCGGAGTACGTGCAGGCCCCAATCGATCACATTTATAACCGATTTACTCCAAGTAGCCGGGTAACAACTCTAGCCACGTGTGGTTTGCCCCCACAAATGAAGCAAACAGTATGACTGCCTCTAGAAGAACTTTTTCGACATACCTAGCAGCGGCCATTGCGGCCACTTTCATTAACTCAGTGCGGGCCTTCAAACTTATCCCCACCCCATACCATAATTGATGGTAGTTGGAAAAGGAACACTTCCGCTAGTAGTACATTGAATGAATCGCTTCCCCTGCCTTCTTCAAACACGAATTCGGGTCACACATTAAATTCTTTTTAATATTATATAGACGATAGAAAGGTATAATATATTGAAATTGCACTTTAGAGGGAAGCATAAGCGACACCTCACTCCCCCAGAACACCCCTTAAATAAATCTTCCCCGCTGAAAAAAATGTTTGAAACACTCTTCGACTTTCTCTTACTCTAATTAATACAATTTAATCAAGAATTGTTCTTTAAAATTGCAACGTTACCCGATGTTTAGTTGGGCTGGCCCAGAATAATGGTGGTGGGGATTGCACTTGTATACTTGTATAATGGTAGTTTATACAAATGGTTTTACTTGTATACGTGAGCGGCCTTACGTGGAGTCCGCTATGTCAAAACTAAGAAAGCTTGGAAGCAGATTTAAATTTAAACTAAACTGACAGACCCAAACGGTTTGTTTAATCAATACAATAGTTTCAGTGCATCATGTTGGCATCCTTGTACTTAGTTTCTTATCAGCTGTTCGAGAGTATTTGGTAAGCATAACTTCAATGTATTCAGTCAACAATGACGAGTTTACTCGAGCCTTGCAACTCGGAAGGGCAACGTCCAGTGATAGATTTTTAGTTGCAGAGGGTATCAAAGGTAGTGAAATCCACGAAAGAATGTTGAAAGTGTATGGGAATAATTGTTTGCACCGTTCGAATGTTTACTAATGGGTGGAACAGTTTAAAAAGTGGCCGTGTAAGTGTTTGTGACGAGCAACGACCGGTTGAAGTTGCAACTTCCTCCCTCGAATCTTGCATTAACGAGTTCTGTTGAACTGATAGCTGAAGACGCGAGTGTTGGAACTGTCCATAACATTATTCAGAATAAGCTGCAATAGGTGGGAGATCCTTCCATATTCCCCCTACACAGCTCCGACCTCGCCCCATCGGACTTCCATTTGTTTGGATCTCTTAAACAGGCTCTACATGTGGAAAAATTTTCAATCCAATGAAGAAGTTAAAATTTAGATACAACAGTGGCTTCGAGATCAATCCAAATAATTTATGCCAGAGTCATACACAAATTAGAAGAACGATGGGACAAGGGTATAAATGTTGCTGGGGGACTATGTTTGAAAAGTAGCTAAAGTTTTGTATTGATTGATTAAATATATCGTTTTTGAGCTGCAGCTATTTGTCTCGTTACTTATGAATGACCCTCGTATCTATGCAGCCATTACCAAGTTTAAATAAAAGAACTAATCATTGGAGCCGTTTTCGAGAAAAATCACAAAAAACTGAAGAAAGAGAAAAGAAACCATTCAGTAAAATGCATTTCCGGTTGTTGGATTTTGCCCAGACACCTTCCTGTCTGATGCCAGTCACCACCAAAACATATTTTTTCGGTAAAAACTTAATTTCGAAAATCCTAGCACCATCGCAACACTTTGGAGTAAGGGAAAGTAAAAAAGGTGGTAGGGGTTTATACTTATATACTTGTGTGGTGCGGCCTTTGTCAAAAGCAACCAAAGGTTGTGCAGTTTTGAATTTTATTCTGACTGGACAAGCCTTTCCCCAACTGCCCAAAACATATTCTGTAAAGTGGCATATCCGGTTAACCGATTCTCTTCAAGGTTGAAATTCTTTCAATGTTTTTAATTTGTAATATTATACACGTGGTTGAACAATACATTACACTGAAGTGGTACTTTATAGGAAAGCACAATGCTACTGTTCCCCCCAGAAGTCCCCCCCAAATAATCAATTTTCCGGGGGGAGGGAATGTTTCAAATAGAAGTGATAGATATTTATGTGTATAGATAGTATACGAAGTTTAATCAAACATTGATAGAATTACAAAATTTGAAGAAAAATCGATTAACCGGAAGTGCGATTTTACTGAATTAGGTTTTCGAGTTTTCTGGGGAGGGAGGGAGATTTTCTCGAAAATGGCTGCAAAGAAACTTAATGAAACCAAATTTTTTGTGGAAAGCTTAAGAACCTTTCGAAAAAAGAAGGTTACAAATACAAGTGATGCCTCTGTGTGTATTACTGAGTAATAGTTGTTGTTAATTCCGCCAGATCTGGAAAGCATCAGAAATTTTTTATTTTATTGAAAAAGGGACACTGGGTGGGCGGTCCCTGGGCTCTCGCCCATACCCGCCCGTATTGGAGCCCCTAACGCTGAGCGTGACGGCCCAAAACAATGGAAATATGCTAATACTAACCTACAAATCCCCCCAGTACTCGATATTCCTGGGGAGGGGATAAAGAACCTAACCTATCTTCCATTCATTCCAATACAGTTAAAATTTATATGTACACCCTTACACACTAAGCTACGAGAAAACTCGAAATCTAACCTTACGAACTACCCTACAACTAAGAGTCACAAGGTATCAGATAGACAGATCCGTGATAGACTGCATCATTTTTTTTTCTTTTTGTAGTCATCAACCGTATCCATCACTCTTGTTTTGACAAAAACATCTTCATGGTGGGCAAAACGCTCGGTTGAAACCGGTCGATGATCACGGGGAAAAGAAGTAGAGGCTATCATGCAAAATATCTCATGAAGTCTAATGAAATCCCATTAGTGTTTTTTATGGAATAAATCGTACAACTATTCAGAAAAAATGTGCATTCACATTATTTTGGCAACACGTCTAATTTTAATTAATATTATTTAGATGAAGGAATTGTATAACAAAAGAAATTAATACTTTATAGGTTAAACATAACACCATCTCCACTCCATCAAAACACGCCATAAATTAATTTTCCCCAGAGAAATGTTTTTAAATAAAAGGTGTAGCTTTGATTGAAAAAAACCATTCAGTAAAGTGGTACTTTCGGTTGAGGAATTTTGACAGATAACTTAACTGCCAAATCCTATAGTGTTATTAAACGGAATGTCCTTAAGTTTGAATTTTCTAAGCTTTTTCACTAAAACGGTTCCAACAATTTTCTTTAAACTAAGTATGTGAACTACACATAATATAAAAGAGCGAACAACTTTTATTTTGTAACATTTCTCTGGAAAAAAAATTCATTTAAGGGCACTTATTTGTGTGGGCGTAAGGTTATGTTTGCCACCAGTGTTATTATAATTTCATTATACAATACTACTAATTTAAATAATATTAATTAGCATTATTAATAGTACGTGGAATAGCATAGTTCAAAAACAAGACAAAAATTGTAGAAAGTTTTAAACTTGATATTCCCGTTTAGGTATCACCATGGGAGGATCCCGGGGATAAAAAATAAGTTATCTGATAAAATTCCACAAGCGAAAATAAATCACCTTTACTGAATAATTTTTACTTTCTCTCACTCTTAGTAACAGGAAGTATTGTAATCGTGTCAAATAATTTTCGATATCGAGTTTTCATCAGAAATATCCGTTTTGAGGTCCCCTGAGTCTCAAAAAGTGTTTTTTTTGCGTGCAAAAAATGGTCTGTGTGTGTATGTGAACAGCATAGCTCAAAAACGAAAAACCGTAGAAAGTTCAAACATGATATTCCGTTTAGGTATCACCATGGGATCTGACTGTACTGTACGTTAACTGTCAAAATTTCTCAACCGAAAGTATCACTTTACTAGTTTTTTTTTTTACTTTTTTGCTTCTTTCTCAAAAACGGCTCCGACGATTTTCTTCAAACTTAGTGTGGCAACTGCACATACAAAGAGCTACAACGTCGACTTAATTTTGAGTACTGGAATAAGAGAAAGTTGTGTGAGTGTTTCACACCCGTCTTATTTTTCTTCCTTTCGAGTAAAAAGACTTGAACCAAAGACTCTAAAAATATTTTCTTTGTTTCATATAAAAACATTTCTCTGGGAAAATTCACTTAAGGGCCCTTTGCGGGGAGGGGTGGGATTATGTTTTCTATAAAGTGCAATGTACAATTGTACCATCCAAACAAAATTAATTAGGAAATAAAAGATGGCCAAAATTCCGAGTTTCAAGAAAACCAAGACGGGTGTGAAAACTCACACAACTTTCTCTTACTCCAGTACTCAAAATTATAATGGACAAATTTTATACTTTATGCATCACATTTAATGAGATCCGTCAAAAACTGAAAAAACTGTTCAGTAAACCGGAAGTGCTGCTTTCACTGAACAGTTTTTTCAGTTTTCGACGGATCTCATTAAATTTGGTACACAAAGTATAAAATTTGTCCATTATAATTTTGAGTACTGGAGTAAGAGAAAGTTGTGTGAGTGTTTCACACCCGTCTTATTTTTCTTCTTTTCGAGTAAAAAGACTTGAACCAAAGACTCTAAAAATATTTTCTTTGTTTCATGTAAAAAAATCAGTTTTGTTTAATTACAAAAAAAAATTATGAGAATTCTATAGTTAAATAATGATAATTGTTTCTAATTAACGTAATTTACACAATCTTGAGCAATCCTAAAAGTTAAAAGTTAGTTAAAAAAAAGTAAATTTAAGTTTCATTGTATAGTTTAATGAAATAATCATCATACCTCTGGTTATGTTGATGATGTTTACTGAACACATTCTGAGCAGGCACTAAGCAATGACCAGCCCAAGAATGGTTGGAATAGTCGGGTGCCACGCTTTGCATACGAAACTATAAGACGAATCTACATTATACATTTTTTTTAACTACACACAAGATTCACACCTATGCACTAAACAAAATTGTATATCTTTTGTGAAATAGTTCACAAAATTGCAATTAATTTTATTGCAAATTTATATTGTTTTATAAATTTGACAAAAAGAAAAAAAAATTCATGTTGTAAAAATAATTACGTAATTTTTCACTGGAAATATCCACATTTTCAAAGTTACCCTTTAAAGTTTGAAACAAAACGAAAATGTCGCAAGAAACTTAAACTTTGTATTCATTCCCATCAAACAAATTTTTTTGGGCAAAAAAAACTATCAAACCGGTAGTATGACTACGAATTACGAAATCCCCCTCCCCACACCCTCCATTTTTTTTCCATGATTTCCTTTGGAAATAACTCTTAATAATTTTAAAAAAATTCTCTACCATGTTGGGGCACTATTCTCTGTGATGTTGAGGTGTTCTCAACTTTTTATTTTCCAAATTTATACATAAGATTTTAAATTTGTTATGCTTTGAAGATTATTTAATAGTTTTTTATTTTTTTATGACTTGAAAAAGACAATGTATTTGTCGAAACGTTGGCAAGAAAGTTTTCTTATTTTTTAAAAAGGCCGAATCTCACAATCCTTTTCCTTCTATAAGAACGGTCGGGAAGAATCTTCCTTAATAATTTTCTTTAAACCTGGTATATTATCTACACACACGTAAATACTTATCACTATTTGAAGTGGAGAGGGTCTGGTGTAAATAACACTAGGCGTTGTTATGATTTCCTCTAACAAAATTATCACTAGAGGATAATTATTATGGTTTTGAAAAACACTTGTGTTTCCTGGGTTGAGACTGCGTCAGTGGTTTGCTAAAAAGAAAAAAACCGACGTTTCGCGTCCATGCTTGCAATGAGCCTCTCTTCAAGACTCCGTTACACAACCATGAACAAGCCATCAATAAGGCAAAAATCCAAGCTTAATTCTTGTCTTATTGACTTAACAAGATGTAACAGACCTAGTAAAAGTCTTATTGCAACATAAGCGGAAACTTTTTTTTTTTTTTTTTTTAAACCACTTTTTTTAGTAAACCACTGACGTGTTATCAAATCGGAAACTCAAGTATTTTTCAAGTGAATATGGCCGCGGAAATTCTAAAAGATAATATATGGTTTTAACCACTTAATTACATATTGGAAGTATTAATAGAATTCAAAATTTGAAAAATGTCGATTAACCCGGTAGTGCGTCTTTATAGAATAGGATTTTGAGTTGTTTTTTTTTATGCTAACTTCACAAATAAATACGTATTTTACTTTTATTTGTGGTATTCGGGGCGTTAATTTCAAAAATATTATAGGTTCAGTGTTTTTAGAGCGCTCTAGTGGGCCATAATATAATCATTATCTCTTGCCAAGGCTAGTGGGTTGGTACTTGACCCCCTACCGCCATCTCTATGATACGATACAAATACGTAAAATTTGAGTTAAAAAAAAAATTTAAAGAAATTTAAAAAAATTTAAAAATTAAAAGGAGGAAGAGAAAGTCGTGTGAGTGTTTCACACCAGATATACCTTTGGTATATTTATAACTAATCTAAATCTTATTTACAATACTTTAATCTCAAACAACTACTAACTTTCTTCAGAATAAACATTCCGACAACAATAGACATTCATTTAGTGTGTGGCTTACTGGTCTGCCACACATATCGCAAATCATGATTTTTGTGTGTGGGGGCGGGGGTCCACATTATTTTTAATTTTATCGTTAAATTTTATTTGCTTAACTTTAGCCTGTCACATTCTGCAATTCATCGAACGATTATTATTATTATTATTACAAAAAGAGCTAGCGGCAGTGCCGGTGAATGCTCTCAATAGTATACAATATAGTAACTACAATAAGTATAGTTTTTGAAATATGGTCCCTAAGGTGACAATATAATTGCACTAAATATATATTTAAATTTGACACTTGAAGTATATAAGCACAATATAAAAGCCAATAGAAATATGAGGAAAAGAAAGAAAAAAAAATAATTTCACAAAATAAACGTAGGTACTATAAAAATAATATAAATTAATAGTTAAAATGGTAAACATGATGCCAAAATGTTATATGTTTCCAAAGAATGTATCATATCTAGATATAAAGGAATTTATAGAGGGTGCTTCGATGACATGTGTAGGGAGTGAGTTCCATGCTGAGATGGTCCTTACAGCAAATGAATGTTTACGAAGATCTAAGTTGGATTGAGGTTGGAATAGTTTGGATATGTGACCTCGGAGATGGGCTACTTCTGTAGGGGCAAACAGATGATCTAGACGACTCTTGTAGTGTCCATGTAGAATTTTAAAAAGCTCAATCATGTCTCCTCTTTTTCTTCGATCTTCCAGAGATCTTAAATTTAAAGTATTTAGTCTGTCTGAATAAGGAAGCTCACGAAGTGATGGAGAAAGTTTGGTAAACTTGCGTTGTACATTTTCCAAGGCATTGACATCTTTTTTTAAATACGGTGACCAGACAGGATTTGCAAATTCAAGATGAGGTCTAATGATATGATATATATAAAGTCCTCAAATTGTCGGTATGAGGTTAGGGAAAGATTTCTTTACTAGGTATAAGAGGCTATTGCATGTTTTGCTAAGTCTTGCAACATGTTCATCCCACTTGAGCTTTTTTGTAATGGTAATACCTAAATCTGTAACCGAATCACAACTTTTGAGGGTAATACCATCAATATTATAAATTAAGTGTGGGTTGTTGGTACCTAGGTGTAGAACTGTAGATTTAGACATGTTGACTGCTAGACGCCATGCTTTACTCCAGGATTCTAACTGATGAAGATCATGTAGTATAACTTCCTTGTTAACTATTGGATTATTAAATAATTTGCAATCATCAGCGAAGAATTGGGATTGAGAAGAGAACTTGAGGTCAGACAAGTACAAGATAAACAGAAGAGGACCAATAACTGAGCCTTGTGGCACACCAATTAAAACTGGAAGAGAGTCAGATAAGATACCATCCAGCCTTACTTGAAATGTACGGTTTGTTAAGAAGTCAGACAGCCATCCTAGAATGTTACCTCTTATTCCATAGTGCTGGAGCTTGTAAAGAAGATGTCGATGTGGGACAGTATCAAGCGCCGCTTTGAAATCTATATAAATGACATCGATAGGTTGATGGTTGTCAAGCTGTTTTGTCCAATGGTCAATTGAGGCTAGCATGTTGGTTAGTACAGATCTGCCAGGTTGAAATCCATGTTGGTTATGTGGAATTATACTGCTCTCTAAGAGAAATATAGTTACTTTTTTTGTGACGATCTTTTCAAAAACCTTACAGATAATGCTAGTGAGAGATATTGGCCTGTAGTTTGAAGGATCAGTTCTATCACCTTTCTTAAAAATTGAAATAACTATTGATTGCTTCCATAATTTTGGGACAGCTTGCTGTTCTAAAGACAACTTATAAATATTGCAGAGTGGTTTTGTTATGGAGTTTACACATTTTTGAAGAAAAATTGGAGGAATTCCATCTGGTTCAGAGCTACTAGTAGAATTGAGTAATAAAATGGCATCCTTTACATCATCTTCATTAATATCAAAATTAGATAAGGATTCATTGTTGAAAGTAGATAAGGGTAATGCAGGATTTACATCAGTGGAGGCATCATTGGTAAAAGTATTTAAAAAGTGTAGTGATAGAGTCTTGACATTTTGTTCTGGTTGAACTTCCGTATGGCCATTAGCATTCTTCAAGTTAATTACTTTTGGTTTGCCATTTATTTGAGAATTGATGTATTTGAAAAATGGTTTAGAGTCAGATGATTTCAATAGGTTGTTTAGATACTCGTTTTTTTGTTGCCTGCAGAGGAAATTTATTTTATTGTTCAGACATCGGAACTGTTTGTATACTGTTACATACCTTGTTTGTTTATATAGAGTCCACAGTTTTTTCTTGTGCTGAACTAGTTTAAATAAATTATGAGTCATCCAGGGTTTCAAAAACCTTTTTTTTATAGCCTGAACTGGAACATGAATTCTAATTAAGTCATTCAAGACGTTCAAAAACTGGTTGTAAGCTTCATGTACAGAAATATTCTCGAAAATAAAATCTTCACAAGAAATAGCATAGTTTATTTTTATCAAAATTCGCTTTATTAAAGTTTTTGGTTGGGGTACTGGGTTGGACTTGCAATATTGCAGTCAATAGTAGGTGGTCGCTTTTTCCAAATGGCGGATCTGAAGCAACAGAAGAAATTAACATGGGAACGTTAGTCATAATAAGATCAGTGCAGGAAGGAATATCAGGTGGTCGATATCTTGTATCAAAATCTACCAGTTGTTCAAAATGAGAAACGATGAAGGCATTAATAAAATAGTTACACCCAGTATCGCAATTTTCATGAATACGTATATTGTTCCAAGTTATTCCTGGAATATTGAAATCACCAACAATTACCACTGGTAATTTATCTATTGAATCATTAAAGACAAAATCGCATAGGCTAATGTCATCATTAATCTTCGAAGAGGGTGGTCTATAGACACAACATAGAAGAAATTCAAATCTCCCTATTGAAATCTTTACCCAAGTGGCTTCAAAATTTTTGTCATTTTTTGCTTCTAAAGGATAGTATGTGGTTTTGAAGTGATTAAATTCACGTTTAATGAATACACAAACGCCTCCACCATGTTTGTTACTCCTGTCACACCTAATAATATCATAACCTGATATACTAATTAGCACATCTGGATCATTTCCAGTCAAAAAGGTTTCGGCAATAGCTAAAATAAAGGGTCGTTTCTGGATGCAGTACAATCTTATCTCATCAATCTTGTTTTTAACAGAGCATGCATTAGTAAAGCAGATAGGCAAATCAAGAATAGGAGAGTCATTTAGTTTTTTATATGACGAATGTTGACAATTTTAGGGACATTTCTTATGTACTTAATTGTTAGATCTGTCTCACCATCATTCGACCGACGGTCCAATTCTTTTCCAAGATTGTTGAGATTGCTCCCTTTGCATGTATGTCATATCAGATTTCACCCAAATCAAACCACCATTGGAAATCATGTTCTTGTTTCTCAGTATACACAGGTTGCCTTCTAAGTGAAGTACATTAAATCAAAACACCAAATCCGTCCATTACTGGACACAAATTGCCTCGTTCGAGGACTAAACATGTAATATATACATGCACATGTACGTGAACATATCGGACCCTCTAATCGAACGATGTTGTACATTCTAGGGAAACCGGGGATACGATCGAAAATCACGGAAGTGAACGTAGATATAGTCATAAACTGATACGGGATGTCCGATTTTTTTTTTTCCTGTCAGTTTTACATAATCAGTTTCTTACAGTCTTACAGAGTTCGAAGGCGATTGCGAGAAGTAGGTCTTGATGGCTAGAGGAGGCTAGAGTAGGATACTATCAGGGGTCATTATTAATCAGGAATTATCCTGTTAATTTTTAATTGTTGTTGAAAATGGCTACATTGACCGGTGCTAGGTATCGTAGAAAGTTCAAACTTGATATTGCCGTTTAAATATCACCATGGGATACGGACAGTACGTTATCTGTCGAAATTCCTCAACCGGAGATCTTACCACTTTACTGTTTCTTTTTTGTTTTTTTTAAACATTTTTCTTCAAAAATCACTCCAACGATTTGCTTTAAACTTAGATTATATCAACTATACATACGAAGATCTATAATTTATTAGAAACATTTATTCAGGGAAGGGAATAGCTAAGTGGTTAGCGTGCTGGACTAGCAACGCGGAGGTCACCGGTTCGAATACAGTTGCTGCCCTTAGATTTTTTACTACCTAGGAGCCTCTTACGGCTCACTGTCCGGTGTTGGACAGTGTTTGTCTGTAACGAGAGATTATTCCGGGAAAAATTCATTTCAGGACAGTTTTGAGGTTATGGCGGAGGTTAGGTTGTCCTCTTAAACTGTTGCTTCAGTTTATTTACACAATTTCTATCATTTAAATAATATTAATTAAAATTAAATATGTAATTTCGAGTTTCAAGGAAATTAGTAAACTGGAAGTGTGTTTTTCAGTGAACAGTTTTTGTGATTTTCTCCATAAAAAACATTCGACGAATTTCATTTTAATGTTGTCTAGATGTTACCTACCGAGTTTCAAATAGAACATACAGAGCTGCAATCTGACAATCGGTTTAAAGACTTGACTTAATAGACCCTATCTTCACAGAGTTTAATAACTCTCGCCACGTAATCCTGCCTTATTCATGTCCTGCTTTTTAAACATTAGGTTTAATTTAAAGGGATATGTTATATTCCTGTTGTGTTTTTTACTCCAAACCTTCAGTAAAATGTAATATTTTTCACATAAATACTGTATTTTCTTCTTAGTCCTTATCGCAATGAATATCTTCATATTTTTCCCAGCACTGCGGGATCTAATCATTCAAATTCATTAGCTGACTGAATATGGTTAATTATAATACGTACAGTGTTTACCATTCTACTTTCTAATCATTAGATTAGATTGGAACTGGGAGGGGGGGTCCAACCCCAGGCTTCCTTTCCCCCACTAATCCTTTTTGTGTTCTCCTCCAGATCTCAACGTACCAGAGATCAACATATCGCTTACCTTCCAATCGCAACGCAATCGAACTTATGTGAGACAGTTTCCACCTCTTCTTGACACAATCTACAAACAAAGGCTCCGGAGTTAATTCAACCCCACCTTGTGTAGATTTTTTTTTAACCTACCATGCCCCGTGATCTGATTCTTCCTGTCCAAGACAGAGTTTCAGTATAAACTTTTTATTTTGCCTTTCCACCGGGGCTTAGCCTCCAGCATCAGTCGTGCTCCCTCCAAACCGACTTCCTTAGAGACGCACGCAATTCGGCCATCCCTAGGACAGGTTTCCGGCTACAAAAAAGTGTTAGAAGTCGCACTTTGTTGTGTCAGGAAAGTAGCACCAGAGAGTCTCTCTACACTTCCTGACCAGGGTAGAAGATAGTTTTTGAAAACCTCAAGAGCTTTCAGTGCAGCCTGGGCTATCCGAGAAAAATGCTAATGTCCCTATTACGCAGAAATTCACTTCCACACAGACCTTAATGGCATAAATTCCACAGCCTGGAATATCGTGGAGTAACTCCTAAGAAACCTCTCGACGAGAGTATCTCTAGTTTAACTCCATATATCCCGGCTCGTGTTCCGCAGGCTATCCTGGACCCATCCGTGTACAAGAAGCCCCCCAAGCCAGGTCTCGTTTCTCCCAGCTCTTAGCCCACTCCGCCCATGAAGTAAAGATTACCAGGGGAACAAAGTGTTAAAGCTGTAAGTTTCCAGTTTAACTCCATATATCTCGGCTTCTGTTCCGCAGGCCATCCTGGAATCCGTGTACTAGGAGCCCCCAACTCCAGACCCCATGGTCATGTGATAGACAGGTCCTAAGGTCGACTTTTTGTTTGGCCAAAAAATTATTTTGTTTCCAAAAACAAAACGGCATTGCTTATTCGTCTGTATGCACTTGGCCCTTGCTTCCACCTACACCAGTAGGTGCAGCGGTGCACAGCCCCAGCAATACTTCCTTCCAATACTGGCTCTCTGGTTAAAAATAGAACTAAAAAAAATGTTTGCTGGGAAATATAACTTGGAAAAAAATCATCACTTAGGAAGCAATTCGGGTTATGGAAAATGGAAAAAGAATCAGGAATACAGAATATATAATAAAAAAAAAGACATCATGCAAAAAATTTATATATTTTAATCGCATTAAGTATTTTCAATTTATCGTAAATATTTACAAAAAAAAAAAAATAATAATAAATACAACTTCAGCAAACGAACGCACGCACGTACAATAGTTTTATTTATTATGAAAATTCATAATTAATTTTAGAAATGTATGAGGTTATCAACGATTTGGGTTCCACCATTACCCATAGGTTCTTCATTTCCAACGGCGTTTTGCCCACAATTCAGTTTCCTTTCCAAATTCTGTAAAAAAAAAAAAATATATTAATGCTTTTGTTAATCATATCTTAATATTATATACGTTGTAGGAACCATAACATTGTACTAAAAAAAAAAAAAAGAATTAAAAATAAAACTTAACGTTGTTAATTCCCCCCCCCCCCAGGACCCTATAAAAAAAATTCTGATGTATTTAAACTTCAAAAATTAGGTAGGTACTAAGAAATGATTACATCTTATTCTAGAAGAAAGCGCCAATAACATTGAACAAATCTAAATAATTTGGAAAATTAAGCCATAAATTCAGCATAACTACTTGAATATCTTTTTTTAACAAGCGGAAGGGAACAGCTAGTGGTTAGCGTACCGGACTCCCACGCGGAGGGACCCGGGTTCGAAATGTTACATTAGATTTTTCTTCCTAGGAGCCTCTACAGCTCACTGTCCGTGATGGACATTCTTCCCGTGATACCCCTTTCCTCTTGGTACTGGGGGGAGGGGTAGTTTTAGGTCCGTACTTACCCTCTCGGGTTTACCAGTCCCCCGTTGCAATCAACGGGATCGTTTAACAAGAAAGGAATGTCACCACCATGGAAAGACTAGTGCAATACCACTCCATGGCGGAAGTGCCTAGGCACACCCCCGCTTGACCCATTTAAAGGCAGGTCGAGATACGCTGAACCAGCGCACAAAGTGGTCACAGTTCACTCCCAGAAGCTAGGAAAGGTACCCCCTAGCAGGCTCTGGTGAACCGCGCACACCCAGCAAATGCGCTTCCAGCTAGGGGCTGGCACAGGGGTTTAATTTATATTGCGAGTCTCCTCCCGCTCAACTCATGATCTCGGTCATTGGAGTTGTTGCTTAAAAGATGGCCACTACGAATCCAACCTCAAGTGCAAGGAATTGGCTTGGAAACAGGTGCTTGCACCCGTAGTTCGGTATTTCAACTCTAACGAGCGTGACTGATCGCACGCCAGATGGATCTACAGATTCCATTTACTGATTCCTGTCCACTGCCTCAAGTACAGGGGTTCAGTAACCCAGGATTCTTACAGGCAACCCTGCAAGGGGAAAGGATCAGGATAGGATTGGTCGGGGTGAGGGTTCCCCACCTGGAGAGCCAGAGGCTGATTGCACCCCGAAGGGTGGGCGATGGTGAAGCCACATACCCACGCCCAGTCCGGTGATGGACAGTGTTGTCTGTAACGAGAAAACACTTTCCGGAGGCCGGGGCAGTGCACTGAGAAGGCTCCGGGCGCTAAATGACCATAGATGTTGACGCCCCTTAAATAAAAAAAAAATTATATCTGAGCAGTTAGCATTCCAAATTTAAAAGAAATCATTCTTAAAAAAAAAAAACCCTTGATGAAGAACTTGAAAAAGATGTCAGAATCGTACATTATATTGAGGTGGTACTTAAGAGCAGGCGTGTCCATCCAGCGGGCCCCGGAGTCAGTTTAAAGACTGGACTTGATAAATCCCGTATCTTCCCAGAGATTAATAATCCCACGCCTTCGCATTTTTGGCCACATCAAAATTTGTGAGCAATTATTTTTAAGGGATGAAGTAAACGAAGAGTAAAAATTAGAACCAAAAAACCGTAGAGCAAACTGAAGAACTCACGGAAATTTGTAACTACTTCCGTCGAACTAGATAATGTTATATCTAGTTCATCCCAAGGCTTTCGTATTGTGAATAGAATATTTTTTAAGTGTGGCCCAAGACAAGTTCTTCAACTTCCAATGTGGCCCTTGATGACCCAAAAGGTTGGACAACACTGATGTTAGACGATTTTGGGTGGAAGGTTAATGTTAGGCTTTCCTCTAAAATGCCATATCTATATAATTTAGATGAAGAAATGCTCGCAAGGGGTATCTGTTGTATGCAGTTACTTGGGGGGAGTCGCGACCCTACGGGTTACCACAACTGAGTTTTCTCCATGCACTTAGTCAGAACAGTACACATAATACACTTAAATAATACAGTACAGTTAATTGGCGTAAGCCAAGAGAGAAGGAAGGCGATTTTAGCTCTGTGGTAGCGCGCTGGACTAGCAACGCTGGACAGGCAATCCCGAAGCTTCATGACGGAGCCGCTCTCAGCTTTGCTAGGTCTGATTAGGAGGGCGAAGCTGAGGTATGTGCTATAGGTCCCGGGTTCGAATCCAGCTTGCTACCCTTAGATTTTCTCGTCCTAGGAGCCTCAGTGTTGTCCTGTAGCTAGAGAACACTGTTCGGAGGCCGGCAGTGCATCGAGAAGGCTCGGGTGGGGCACAATAGATCTTTCAGGTCGCAGTGCAATAATAATCTAATCTAATTACGTAATTGTTTACCTTCTTCTTCTTGGAGATAGTTTCCTCTAATAATCTCAATTCCTTCTTTAACTGTTCGTATCTGCAATTAAAAAATTAGAATAGTTGATATATATATTAAGGCTGAAGTCGTGGCGTTACAACTCTGCGCTAAGGGGATTACAAGGCAAGGCTTAGTGGGTAGGAGAGTGGCCATATACTCCGACGGTCAGACAGCCCTGAAGGCACTTTCTTCACACCAAATAGTCTCAAGACTGGTGTGGAATAGCCTAACTGCCCTAACCGAGGTGGGTCTCGGAACAAATTGACACTCGCCGGGACATGCGGGGTTTCTGGGCGATGAAAGGGCGGATGCCCTAGCGAGGGACGGTTCGCCAGGATACTTTTATAGGCTCCGAACCCTTTACGAGCCTTATTCAAACTTCTATCAAAGTTGGATAGAACAACAGCGTCTGCTTTGGTGGGGAGAACACCAGGACAGAGGCATGCAAAATTCTTTATCAAGAGACATTTGCCTAAATTCACCAGGGATCTACTGAGCCATAGCCGAAGAATATAAGGCTAATAGTGGGTCTACCAACCGGGCATTGTAGGCTGAATAGGCACATGCACCAACTACAACTTGCAGATAGCGCGTTATGCCGATTCTGCAAGGCTGAGGAAAAGCCCCGATGCACATTCTCTGCGAATGCCCCGGCCTAGCGAGGACAAGGTTTCTTCAATTGGGGACAGGCAATCCCGAAGCTTCATGGCGGAGCCGCTCTCAGCTTTGCTAGGTCTGATTAGGAGGGCGAAGTGGGGTATGTGCTATAATTTTAGGGGATCCACAATAGACCTCGTTTTGTAGGTCGCAGAGGAATTAGGCCCGTTCCCTCCCGCTATTATTCTATTCTATTCTTTATATATTATCAATACACAGTGAAATAGCTGCTTGTGGTATGAAGATATGTTGTTGGATCTAAAAAAAAAAGGTATGTGGTTTCCGGTTGTTGAATGATAATGGGTGCACACAATAAGAATCGTGGTAGAACAAGGGGCGGGCCACTATAATACTCCCACCATGTTTGCTGTAAGGTAGTGGGTAGAGCTTACTTTTGAATAATCGATTTCCAAGCTTAATTTCCAGTTAATCGTTTTATCCAAAACAGAATTTTTGGCAATATATTTAATTCTAATTATTATTATTTAGATGCTAGATTATGTATAAATAAATGGAAGTAACACTTAATTAGAAAAACATAACCCCAACTCTCCACCCCCAGAAGCCGCCTTACATGAATTTTCCCAATGAAATATTTCAAATAAAAATCATAGCTCTTGATATACTAAATTCCAATTGGGGTATTTTGACAAGACAACTTACTGTTGGGGATCCCCATGGTGATAAACTTAAAATGGAATATCAAGTTTGAAATTTCTGCAATTTTTATTTTGGTTTTTGTGCTATACACAAGACACTTTTTTGGGACTCACGGGATGTACTGAAAAGGTGTATTTCCGGTTTAAATACTAGATATAAAAAGTTGAGATGATTTAACCCTTCCATTCCTCCATTTAAAATAAAAACTAATTTACACCCAAAGCATATTTATATAATGAACTTACGTTGCATTTTTCAATGCAACCATCCATTTTTGTACTGTATCTTCACTTCTGGCAGAGAATAAATGCTTCTTCTGATCACCATGGAACATTATGGAGAATGCAAATGGAGTCTCACTATCATCTTCGTACTGTACCACAGAATTTTCAAGTACTATCATTCCAGTGGGCTAGAAATATAATACGAAAATCAATTAAAAAAAAAAAAATGATGTGAAACACTCACACGAACTTTCTTTTCTATAGTTACATACAATTCAAATTAAGAAATTTTTATTTAAAATTTGCAATGTTTAAAAATTGAGTTTTATTTAAAATTTAGTTTGGCTGGCCATAAAAATGGTGGTGGGGATTTACTTGTTATCTGAGCGGTCTGTTGTGAAGACATAATTAATTCTAATTAATAATTAATATTATTTAGATGACAGAATTGTATAGAAAACTGAAATAATACTTTAGAGGACAACCTAACCCCCACCCTTCCCCCAAAAGTATCCTTAAAATGCATTTTCCAAGATAAATTTTTCATGCAAAAATTGTAGCTCTTTATATGTGTATTATATTATTATTTGCCTGTGAGAGGAGGGGCCAAACCCTACGCTATCCGAAGCCCCACTGGGCCCCCATATAGCCCCAAGAAAAAAACAACAACAAACGGATGTACAACAAATATCCAGACCCGAGCCGAATCCATTTAATATACACCGCAGTCGAACAAATAGGGAAATAACCTTAAGGGAAATGCCTAAGCTCTTCCACAGACATCCTGTCCGAACAAAGTCCTGAACCTAATTCCTCACAACCCAAGCAATCTGTCATGAGATGGATGGATGTTTCCTCCTCTGTCTCACAGACTCTACAAAATGGATCCGGCATAAGCCCCATTACGTAGAGATGTCTCCTTAAACCACAATGTCCAGTAAGGGATCCAAACAGATGCCTGAGAAAGCTCCGTGAAAGACACAGCAACATCTCACTAATAGCCCTGTCCGGACCCCTGATGAGCATTTGGGCTGCCGACAACCAACTGTGCTCGTCCATAAGGTTGAATGCTGTGAAGCTGTCCATGACAGGAAGCCTGACAGACATGTGCTAGATGAAACGCCAACAGCAGGCTCGGGACCAATGAAAAGAAGGGAGGCGCCTAATTGGCAAACCTATCCACCTCCTCATTCCCAAAAATTCCCATATTACCTGGCACCCAGACTAGGAATCACATCCCTCAGAGAAGAAAGCTCTTCCAGTCTTTTAGAACATTCTAACACCAATCTAGAAGTGAAGACACATAAACTCAGCGCCTTCAGCGCAACTTGGCTGTCCGAGCAGATACAAACACCTTCTAAGTTAGTGCTATGTACCCTCTCATCCAAGACACAACAAAGAATAGCATAAACCTCGGGCTAGAAGATTGTGGTCCATTCACCAAGAGATACTGCCAAATGATCTCCGGTCCCAAAATAGACCCCAGTTCCAGACCTACCATTTATTATGAAACCGTCCGTCTAACACCGGAGGTAATTATCAGGAATCAACCAGACGGACCCAATCTTGACCAATCATCCCTAGAAAGTAACCTAACTCTGTAAGAATGCTCGAAAACGAAAGTCTTCAACATTCTATCAGAAGGAAAACCTGTAACAGGAACCTTCGAAAAGCATCTCGCGATGAATGGTAGAATGACCATATCCCTGCCACAAAACCTGCCGGTTTAATTCTATAACAAGCTTTCATTGCCACAGTTTTCACCTCTACAATGAGCGGCGGAATTCCCAACAAAGTCTCCATTGCAGCTGTTGGCGTGGTCCGCATCGCACCGGCCACCTCCAGACAAGCCAAACGTTGAATATCCTCAAGCAGCAATCTAGCGGATCTTATCTCAATGCGACGCCACCACACCACAGCCGCTTACAACAACCTAGGTTTAATAACCATACCATAAATCCAAAACATCATCTTGGGAGTAATCCCCCAATTTTTACCTACGATCTTCGACATTGCCAAAAGGAAATAATTGCCTTTTGATGCTGTGTCTTAACATGTTCCGACCAATATTTATATGTGTAGTTGATAATAAGTTTGAAGAAATCGTTAGAGCCTTTTTTTTGAAAATATCGCAAAAAAACACTTTAGTAAAGTATATTAGTTCCGGTTGTGGAATGTTGACAGCTAATTTACTGTCCGGATCCTATGGGATACCTAAACGGGAATATCAAGTTTGAACTATTTGTACGATTTTTCATTTTTTAAGCTTTGCTGTCATAAATATATACATACGATTTTGTAAAAACCATTGTTTTGGACTTAGGGGACCTCAAAATGTATTCCAGTGAAAACTCGATATCAAAAAAAGGATTTTTTTTAATTGAAAAAACGGTCTTTTTTTTTAACGAATTCTATGATTTTATGATAACTTTTGTAATTAGTTCATTTTGAGCAACCCTCGCTTAATTTTACGAAGACTCAAAAAAACAGTAAAAAATAAAAAAATATATATATATTTATACACATATACTTAACATATATCTTAAAAAATAAAATTTTACCTGTTTGTGAGATCAAATTTGACCAAATTCATTAAATTTGAATAAAATAACAGATTGTATATTAACGTGAACCAGAGCTCCTTAAAACCTAAAACGCGAATTAAACAAAAAAAAAAAAAAGAAAAAAATTTTTTTTTTGTTGGCAGAACTATGGTGCCAACGTGTCTGTGCGTTTTTCTTAAATGCTGAATCTAATTTTTGGTTTTGAATAGCTTTTAAAACCCTCTTCCGAAATTTAGGTAATGATTTCATAAACTAGAATAAACTGGTAAATTTTGAAGTAAGAAAGAAACTGGACCAAATGCAGAAGCAGGCCCAGAGAGAGTTCAAGAAGATTCCATCACTAATGAGGTTCGAGTATAATATATATTGAATACAATATACATTATATATATTATATTGACCATGAAGGTTATTCCAGAATCCAAGGATGAGGGAGTATATCTTTTAAATATTTCAAAGTAGTGGGTAAAAACTCTAGTCTAAAGGCAGAAAAAAATTTTTATTAATAAAAAGGCCGTGCGATTGTACGGATGACTGTAGAATGCCTTCAAGCTTCTTCACCCAGGAGTCTCTTTCCAGGAATCCTAAATCTAATTAAACAGACATGACTGAAGGGGGTACTGGTGGTTGTATATCTTCGGTTTGGAATCAAAGAAGTTTCTGCACTCCAGGGTTCAATGTGAAGTTATTAATTTTTTTGCCGTAAAGAAACTTGCCTAAGACCGGAAACAAATGGTAGTATGGTGGAGTAAGTTTGACTATAGGGTGGGTGTAAAAAGAGAAGTACAATGCCATCAAGTTCTTTAATTTTCTTCTTTAATCTTGACGGGAAGGCCATCATATGGGTTGATGAAGTTTTACGGGGAAGCTCTACATCCTCGTCCACTTACTGCAGAATGGGCAGTGTGGATTCAGTTGTGTGGACACAGTTAGCTGCCATCTCTATACTATGGGGAAAGGTAAAATAGGAGTTGTAGGCTAGTGCCGCATGAACTTACACAATATACCAACTCAACAGCCCGCTAGCAGTATGGATACTTGCCAAACTTCTCTTCCAAAAAAATCCATCTGGCATGCGTCTTCAAAAGGATAGTGACATGAGATGAGAAGTAGTTTTACTGACGATATCCTGAGACAGGTGGTAAATGATTGGATCGTATTTCCGGTTGATACAATAGGGGAATTGACATGAATTACATTGAAGAAATAATTCATCAAAATTCGACTTACCATGAATTCTGCTGACCTTCACTGCCAAACAAGGCTTTTATTGTATATTAATATTCTAAGAGTGGTCGAACCGTATATTATACTCAAGGGTACTTTATAGGGAAGCTTAACGTTACTTTTCCTCCAGAAACCCACAAAAAAAAAAAAAATCCGGGAAAATTGTTCACATAAAACTGATAGGGATTCATTTGCGTATATAGTATACGAAGTTTAAAGAAAATCGTTGGAACCGTTTTCGACAAAATCATGAGATATTAAAAAAAAAAAAAAAAAAAAAATCAATATAGAAACACTGGACTGTTGGGCTGTGCTCGAACCTTGGTGTCAGATGCGGTGGTAGTACGTAAAAATGTGTCGTACTCAAGAGGCTATATTTCTGGCAAGAAGGCAGCGGGATGGGAAACTTAAACCTCGTCACGTCCATTAAAACTACAGCCAAAAGATGTTCTACCGTAGTTGTCGGCCAGTGCTCCATTACCCTAAAGATTAAACTATGACTGTCTTCTAGGCAAGAATTTACACAACGCCCGGAGTCTTCTAATGCCGCAAAAAGCTATTATTGAAGAACCTTTTAAGGAGGTGGTCATACAATGGTACTAGACTGTTGTGGAATTCAACTCACGTCATATTAACTAATCCATTTGTAATTTACAAAAAATCAAAGAGAAGACGCAAGTTTTTGTTTATAAATCACAAAAAAAAACGCACAGACTTTTGTTACATCTAAATAATAGAATGATAAAAAGACAAGTAATAATAATTAAAAAAAAATTAATATAAATAGGTAAATAGTAAAATAGACAAAAGGTGCTTACCTTTATTTTGTGAATTGCCCAATGCAATGTTCACTTTTTTATAATTTAATCTATCTTCAAAATCAGCCTTTTGATGGCTTACTATAATCATTTGACGCTCGTTAAATCGCATATTTGGCTCCTTTTTTTTTCAGTCTTAAATAGCGATTCAATCATAGATTATAATTCAGACAGAAAATCACTTCCCATCCTGTTACACATAACAGAAATAAACGTAACTGAGATAGCCCAGAAAATTTTAAGATAAAATTATATGAATTTACTTTGATATTTTAAACTAAGTAGTTGTTTCTCTACAGATAGCCTTAATATAACCTTCTAAGCTTAGCTGTACATACCCTTAAGTAGAATTATTGTATTAAAATAAAAATAAAGTTTATATATATATATATAAAGATAAACCTAATAACCTCATTAGCGCGAAATCATTTACTATATTGCGTTTTCTTAATCAAATTCTGACGTAATACATTAGAGACCATCACAAATACAGATAAGCGTTAAAAAACAATGGATGCGTTTGGCAAACCTATACACCCATTTTTACCTATATAACTTAAATTTTATGTGTTTTAAACTAATATTAAAATGCCATTAAAAAAAAATGGATAAATTTTATTTTTCTTAAGGTTCTAATTTTATTTATTTTAAATATATTATTATTAAAAAAAAAAAAAAATTATTCTTAGAGCCAGCTGCGAACAGCGCCCCCTACTTGGATTGTTTGTATAGTATATGCTTTCCAAAAATCTTAAAACGATGACGGTTTAATATATTATGTATTTCAAATTATTTTGGGTTAAAAATATCATTATAATTCCTCCCCTCTCCAGAAATCGTTTCCATTGTGACTTCTGTTTTTAAAGGGTCACTTTATTGATGTGAAGTGACTTTATTTTCCTTTTAAGTATTAAAAAAAAAAATGTTTTAAGTGATTTTTTTTTACTTTGTGCCAATAATTTATAATAATTAAATTTTGATACCATGGCTTCTTCACAAGATGCATGGTATCTATCATTACTAGGCCTAGCTGAACATTTTAGAATTTCTAGTCCACCAGATATAAAAAAGTGCATACAATGTCTTCATGCAGTTTTTACATTTAAACCACCAAATCGTGTGGAAGCAAGAACGCATCTACAACTGGGTAATATACTATTGACGCATACCAAAAATATAGATCTAGCTAGAAACTATTTAGAACAAGCAGTAAGTAAAAGACTGATTATTTTTTTTTAATTATTAAATTAACTAATTTATTATAATTATTTTTACTATTTTAAAAATATTTATCAATGAACTGAATTCACATTTCTAGTAGACCGATTCGTAATTTTTTACCAACACATTGAATTCTGATTAATTTCTCAAAAAATTGGCTGCTCTAAAGATTTTCTTAAAACTAATTTAGAGCAGCCAATCAACTATACATTACAAAGAGCTCTACAACTTTTATTTGAAACATTTTTCCGGTTAAAGTCATTTAACAATAGGGCTTTTGGGGGAGTAATGGGGTTATGTTTTTCATTAAAGTGCTATCATAGTTGGTTATAAAATGCTACCATTTAAACAGAATTAATTAGAAATTAATTAAATTGCCAAAATTCCAAGTTTCAAGTAAATAAGTGCGAATCAGAAGTGTGATTTTCCCCATAAAAATACTGACGAATACCATTCAATTTGGTATACTAACTTTAAAATTTTGTCACTTAGAATTCCATAAACAACAGTAGTGTTTCACACCAATTTTTTTTTTTTACTTTCTCTTAAATCCCAATAAGAAAATCGTGTAAAATTTTTCAAAATTAAGTTATCGCCGGGTGGAATAAATTCATGTTTTTGAGGCCTCCTTGTACAAAAAAAAAATAAGCGAATTTCCTGTACCCTATTCAGGGATATTTTCCGTGATAGCCTGCTTCTTTTTTGTGGTCATCGACCGGTTTCGGGCGTATGCCCATCATCAGGATGTTTTTGTGAAAAACAGTGTGATAAATAGACTTACAAGAGCAAATTTAGTTGATACACACAAAAATAACTCCAAATATGAACCAACAAGTGTGAGTGTAACAGAAACATTACGTTGAAGTGAACTCTCTACACGAACTTGGTGAATTTTCTCTGATGATGGGTGAAAACCCGAACCGGTCAGGAACAAAATCAATATGCATGCTACGACGGATAAAATACTAGAGTAAATTATCTATCCAAATGTTCCTTAACGTACCAACAAAAAAAAAATTTCCTAGAGATATGTCACAAATAAAAGTGATAGGCACTAACGTTTGTGCATAATATACGAAGTTTAAAGAAATATCTCGTTGGAGATATTTTTATGAAAATCTCGATAAACTGAAAAAAAAATAAAATAAAACTATTCAGTAACTTTGTACTACTTCCGGTTGATGAATTTGATCGAAATCCGTGTCAGGATGCGATTGGATTACCTACGTAGTAGTAATAAATGTTTGTTTAGTATAACAGATATAACATGTTTGTTTAATAATAACAGACTTGTTGTGGTTGGTTCCGCAGAACTGGAAAGCATCAAAGATATTTTCCTTGATAGCCTGCTTCTTTTTGTGGTCATCGACCGGTTTTGGGCGTTCGCTCATAATTATCAGGATGCTTTTGTCAACACAGTGTGACAACATAGACTTGCACAGAACAAATTTAGTTAATACACTCTCTGCACTCTATGCACATACTCTTGAGTGTATCAACTATATTTGCTCTGTACAAGTCTATGTTATCACACTGTTTTGACAAAAACATCCTGATGATAGGGCGAACGCCCAAAACTGGTCGATGACCATAAAGAAAGAACCAGGCTATCCACGGAAAATATATCTGATGCTTTCCCAACTCTGCGGAACCAATACAACCTCTACGTATCCTCTACATATCCTCTACGTATATATATATGTGGTATTGTTAACAGAATTATATCAAAAACTAAAAATCTAAAGAAGCTCTTGACTTAGTATTCTGTTTAGATGCTGCTATCATCACTGTTTCAGACACGAAGATTTCCGGCAGAATCCACTTCAATCGGAAATGCGACTTTATTAAATGTTTTTTTCAAGTAAACTCCCTGCCACCATTTTTATGGCCAGCCCAACCAACACATTGTAAAGTTGCAAGTTTTAAAGAAAATTTTCTTGATTAAAATTGTATTAATTAGAGTATTATTATTATTTGTCTGTGAGGAGGGGCCAAACCCTACGCTATCCGAAGCCCCACTGGGCCCCCATATAGCTACCCCAAGAAAAACAACAACAAACCGGATGTACAACAAATATCCAGACCCGGTCTAATCCATCTAACATACACCGCAGTCCAACAAATAGGGACAATAACCTTCAGGGGAAATAGCCTAAGCTCTTCCACAGACATCCTGTATCCGACCAAAGGTCATGAACCTAATTTCCTCACAACCCAAGCAATCTGTCATGAGATGGATGGATGTTTCCTCCTCTGTCTCACAGAGTCTACAAAATGGATCTGGCATGAGCCTCATTATGTAGAGATGCCTCCTTAAACCACAATGTCCAGTAAGAGATCCAACCAGATGCCTGAGAGAGGTCCGTGAAAAACACAGCAACGTCTCACTAATGGCCTTTTCCGGACCCCCAATGAGCATTTTGGACTGTCGAAAACCAAATGAGCTCATCCATAAGGATGAATGCTGTGAAGCTGACTATGTCTGGAAGCCTGACAGACATGTGCCAGAGGACACGCCAATAGCAGGCTCGGGACCAATGAAAGGAAGAGAGGCGCCTAATTTGGCAAACCTATTCACCTCCTCATTCCCAAAAATTCCCATGTGACCTGGCTCCCTGACTAGAAGTACATCCTTCAGAGAAGAAAGCTCTTCCAGTCTTTTAGAACATTCTAACACCTACCTGGAAGTGAAGACACATGAACTCAGCGCCTTCAGCGCAGCTCGTCTGTCGAGCAGATACAAATACCTTTTAAGTAGTGTTACGTACCCTCTCATCCAAGATACGAAAAAGAATAGCATAAACCTCAGTCTGGAAGACTGTGGTCCATCACCAAGAGATGTACCAAAGATCTCCGGTCTCAAAACAGACGAGCTGTAGGGACGTACCATCCATTCTGGAACCAGTCCGTGTAACACCGGAAGTAATTATCAGGTATCACCCCAGACGGACCTAATCTTGACCAATCTTCCCTAGAAGGTAACCTGACACTGTAAGAATGCTCGAAAACAAAAGTCTTCAACATTCTATCAGAAGGAAAACCTGTAACAGGATCCTTCGAGAAGCATGTCGCGATGAATGGTAGAATAGAATGACCATAGCTTACCCTGCTATAAAACCTGACTGTTTAATTCTATAACAGGCTTTCATTGCCACAGTTTTCACCTCTACAAAGAGCGGTGGAATTCCCAATAAAGTCCCCATTGCAGCTATTGGCGTGCTCCGCATCGCACCAGTCACCGCCAGACAAGCCAAGTGTTGAATTTCCTCAAGCAGGAGACTAGCGGATCTTATCTCAATGCGACGCCACCACACCACAGCCGCATATAACAACCTAGATTTAATAACCAACCATAAATCCAAAATACCATCTTAGGAAGGGACCAAACCCTACGCTATCCAAAGCCTCCCTGGGCCCATTAGGTACCCCAAGAAAAACAACAGGTCTAGATCAGAAATCCAGACCCGGATCTAATCCATCTAAGATTCATCGCAGTCCGAATAAATCCCCCAATTTTTACCTACGATTCTTCGACATTGCCAAAAGGAAATAATTGCCTTTTGATGCTGTGTCTTAACATGTTCCGACCAATTTAATTTGAGAACCACTCCAAGGAACTTCACCGATTTGCCAATTTGAACAGAAGTTTCTAATAACCTAGGAGGTTTTAACCCTACGATCTTCTTCCTATTGGTCTGCTAGAAGTCTAGAATAAGAATTCCAATCCGCTCTTCTGGGGTTCCTATAGGTAGCCATGGTGATTGGATCAATCCCCAGACTAAACCTAATAATCCCGTGATCAGAAATAGAAGCCTCCGAACTTACCCTCCAATCTCTAATCAGTTTACTAATATTTCTAGAAGCAAGAGTAATATCAATAACTTGTCTTCTAATCCTGGTTACAAAAGTGGATTCAGAACCCCCATTTATAACATCCAGCTCAGTACCCATCAAGAAGTCCATGACAGCGCGACTCCTAGTATTGATGTCGCTGCTGCCCCAGACAACATGATGTGCATTTGCATCACATCCTATAATTATAGGTGTGTCGCTGGACTCCGAAAACCGTACCAAATCTACTAATTCTTGAGGGGAGGAGAGGGGAAAGAGGCCGAGGCCATCACAATATCAAGACATCGGCCACCAATCCCCAGAGCAACCCTCACCGCCACCAGATCCCTAGAGCAAAACTGTCTTAGCAGTACGGCGCAGTACTAACGCAAATACATGCTCTAGAGTGCCCTCGCCATCCGCAACAAACACCTGCCATTGACCGCACTCAAACCTCGAACCAATCCTTTATAAGCATAGGGTTCTTTGATAAGTGCAGAATATGTGTGCAACTTAGCAATATGCTGTTGCATCTTTGCTATACTGCAAGTTAACCTGAACCATTTCTACCCTGTCAATCATAGTGATAAGTCAACTGGTGGAAGAAATGGAACTTCCGACATACTTGATAGACAGCAGGCAGGAAGAAAAATAAATAAATAAATAAAATAATAATAATAATGATAAAAATAAATAAATAAGTAAAAATAAATAAATATATATAAATATTAAATAAAAATAAATAAAAATAAAAATACCTGCCATAGAAATCTCTCCCTTTTTCCTTTGACCACGTTTCAGAGATCACCGCAGGGGGACAAGTCGTAATTAATTAGAGTAAGAGAATGTCGTTTGAGTGATTTCACATCAGATTTTTTTTTTGTTTACTATAATTTTTATTTTATTTATTTAATTTTTTTTTTTGCAGTGGCTTCTTTCCCAAAATATTAATGCTTTTGATGATGTGAAATTTGAAGCTGCCAGCGTTTTGGCCAGTGTCTATGAGCAACAACAACAAAAGAATCTATCAAAATCTATTTTACGAAGAGCTATTGAATTATCACAGCATACGGTTTACTGGCATTGTCGGTTATTGTTTCAGCTAGCTGTAATATTTTGCTTTATTATTTATTTATTTGTTTCTATATTATTTGCTTTTAATATCTGAAATTAATATTCTTAATTATTTGATATATTAGCAAATACATGCATCGGAAAGAGATTATGAATTAGCATGCAGCCTTCTAAGCGTTGGTGTGGATTATGCACATATTTCTTCCGCACATTATACTCGAGTATTATTTCTACTTAGTAGATGCATGGTAAATAATTTTCATTGATTGATTTATTTATTTATTTTAAATTAGTTAGTATTATTTCATAGATAGTTCGGTTAAGAGGGGGGGAGATTTAGTTTAGTCCCCGGCCAAGTGGGGACAGCAAATTTTAGGCGACCCTATGTGGTACACGGACGGTGTGGAAGGTGGTGTGTATGGAGGCAGTCTGAGGTGTGATATGTAGGTGTGCTAGCCAAAGTTAGTTTCAATAATTACCTGCGCTACTAAGTTAGCCAAGCGGCTTTGCGAGCAATTAGCTCGTATCAGGTCAGCTCGAGGCTGATAATTAGTAGCGAAAATAAGGTTTTTCATAGCTCGGTTACCGGGGCTTTCAGATAATAAAGGGCAATGAGGCGGCCTGGACGGTGAGAGTTATATTGGAACTTTCATTGAACCTGAACCATTCTGCGGCATTATAGAGGAGTTGCCTAATAAATGCACGACCGATCACAAGAATGGTGGGTTTTAAAACCTCAGGCAAAAAAAGGTTTATTAGTAGCTATTCGTATCAAAGATATTTTCCATGGTAGCCTGCTTCTTTTTGTGGTCATCGATCGGTTTCCAGGGCGTTTGCCCATCATCAAGATGTTTTTGTCAAAACAATGTGATAACATAGACTTGCACAGAGTAAATTCAGTTCAACTGTATATCAACTGAATTTGCTCTTGCAAATCCATGTTTTGAAAATATCTCTGGATCCTATCCAGTTCTGCGGAAACAACCACAGTAGCTACTTACCCCACAGGTTTACTGTAGAATTACTCCAACAAGGTCCCACACGGACAAAAGAATATCAGTGAGCCTCCTTACTGGGCCACCGTAGACTTAACAACGCGTGGGAGGGGGGATCTGACAACGAATAGCTTGTGTAGGTAGGTTTTGTGTACGGAGAAGAAGAAACAGCATTTTACATACTGTGTCACTGTGAGGGGTTTGTAAGGCTGTGGTTTCACCTCTTTGGAGAGGAGAAGCTTGCAAGCTTCACCCAAGTGTCTCTCTCAGGACGACTCCAACTGGTGGGTGCTCTCAAGGATCATCCAAGATCTCTCTCCAGGCGCTATTGAGGTAAAAAAAAAATTACGAGGTACACAAAACTCCAAGAGTATTCCGTCATTTACTGTTAGCCAGGCTGCTTTGCGAGCAATTAATCAAGGTCAGCTCGAAGCTGATAATTAGTAGCGAAAATCAGGTTTTAACAGGTTTTTTTTTTTTTTAATTTATTTTTAAATAAAACTGTTTTTAAGCTCCAAAACTTTGTATGTTACATTTTCTTATCAATGATTCAATGTTTATGTATCTTTTTTCAGCTGATGCTGATTGATAAAAAGTTCTCTGAAGTATTACCATTACTAAATCAAGCTGGACATCTGGTGGAAGTATGGCAAGGAAATCAGTATCAAAAAGAATATTTGAAAGTATTTTTTTTAGTACTTCAGGTATAGTACATATATTATAAAATTTTACGATCTGAAGTTTTCAATTTGATGTGAAACACGCACACAACTTTCTCTTATTCAAGTTTTTAAAAACTTATAATTCGAAAAAATTTTATAGCTTGAATATAAAACTTATTTTTTTACTTTCTCTTACTTCTAGTAAGAGAAAGTATTGTAATCGTGTCAAATTTTCGATATCGATAGTTTTCACCGGAAATATCCGTTTTGAGGTTCTCTGAGTCCAAAAAAGTGGTTTTTAGCCAATGGTCTGTGTTCGGGATAAAGACGGTTTGGAGTTTCACCGTAGTAGTCTCCCGATGGGTAGCTCAGAGAAAAGATTGGTGCTATGATAAAACAGATATATTTCCACTATAACTTCACTTTAACAAATGACAAATTGATGATGATGATGATGGTACGTTTAATTTGTTAAGTTTTACAAATGATATAACATACATAGAGTTGATGGCGGTGGAGATCGTACTCGTACGAAAACTACAGTGATACTAACTAACTTACATGACAACAGTACAGGGTAGCACAGGTCAAAGTTTGTTCGAAATTCTGATACAAAATGCTGGTGTGAACGAGTGTGTGTGTGTCTGTATGTACATATGTGCGTGTGTGTTTGTTTGCTACACAGATTCTTCTTTTCAACCTTTAATTTTACGGTGAATATTAAAATTTACAACTTACTGCTTTAATATTATTAAAAATATATCACTTGTACGTACCATACCGCCCACCAAATTTTAATATTATTACTTGGAAGGAGGATGTTCTGGATGGGTGATAGGTGATAGGGAAACCAGTTTGAGGATCGAGCGCTTGTGATTACCGTGGGCTGTGCGAACCGTAACTACTCGCACCACGCCATCATGTCCAGGATGGACTTCCACGATTCTGGCTAACGGCCATTGTAGTGGAGAAGCGAGGGTGTCCTTAAGGAGGACAAGGTCACCTATCTGCACATTTGGAGTGATCTTAGTCCACTTTTTCCTCTGTTGTAGGGTATGGAGATACTCGTTTCTCCAACGATCCCAAAAGTTTTGGATCCGCTTGCGCAGCAATTGCCAGCGACTCAATAGGTTATCTGGTACGTCAGAGACCGAAGTTGCAGGGATGGCCACTAAAGGTTGTCCGATTAAAAAATTGCCAGGGGTGAGAGCCTGCAAGTCAGAGGGATCTGAAGACAGAGGCGAAAGAGGCCGAGATTTGAGGATGGCCTCAATCTTGGTGAACATCGTGGTTAGCTCTCTTTCTAAATACGGCTGATTACCCAATGTCTTTAGTAACAGGGATTTAACAACCTTAATGTTAGCCTCCCATAACCCCCCAAAATGGGGTGTATAAGGAGGGTTAAATTTCCACTCTATTGCCTTCTGTTGACTGTAATTAATGAGCGCTTCTCCAGTCTCCTTAGTCGCTTGCCATTGGGCTAGTTCTTTGAGATAATGGGCAGCCCCTTTAAAATTAGTTCCGCAATCCGAGAATACTTTGGCCGGGACCCCTTTTCGGGCTATAAAACGGTCAAATGCGCCAAGGAAGCCTTCGGTGGAAAGATTAGGAACCACCTCCAAATGAGTTGCTTTGGTAGCAAAGCAAATAAATAAGCATAAGTATGCTTTGATAAGGGGCGCATGCCGCGGAGACGTCTCTCGACATAGAAAGGGACCAGCGAAATCTACGCCGACATGATAGAAAGGTCGACACTCCTGGAGTCTCTCAGCCGGTAAGTCGCCCATATAGGTTGCTCTCGCTGCCTGGGATAGTTTGAGACAAGTTAAACACTTGCTTTTCCTATGCTTTATTAAGCTTCTAGCAGCGGGAATCCAGTAATTCCGTTGAATTATAGACTGCAGTGTGGCGGGCCCGACATGTAAATGACTACGATGGAGGTAATCCACCAGTAGATTGTTGAAATGTGAGCGGCGGGCTAATAACAGCGGATGTTTCTGATGTTCCTTTAAAGAAGAATGTCGAATTCTGCCGCCCACCCTAACAAGCCCGTCTTGGGCGATAAAGGTGTTTAGAGAACGACATATTGCCACCGAAGGTGATGCCGATGAAGGAAGTGATTCTGCAAAGGCCTCAGGATAATAATGCCGTTGCAGCAGATAGATACATTTTGATTAGCTTGTCGGAATTCACCAGCAGTAATAGGGCCTACCGTTTTGGTTTTCGATTTGCAAGTTTGTATAAAGCGTAACACAAAGGCCATGCTACGTACCAGAGTGACATAAGAGGAAAATTGTTCCATCCAAGAAACAATTTCTGGAAAAGTAGCTGTAGCTGCTAATACGGTTTTAGATAACTTAACTTCAGGTAATGTTGTAGAAGGGATATTATTAAAAGGTGTTGCGGGCCACGAAGCCTCGCTCTGGCAAAGCGAAGGAGGGCCATTCCACCACAACGATGAATGGACTAACGCTGATGGGGCTAAACCTCTTGAACCCAAGTCAGCTGGGTTATCAGCAGTTGAAACATGCTGCCAACGGGCAACAGGAATCGTGTCTGTAATTTCGACAACTCTATGAGCGACGAATATTTTAAGATTTTGTGGAGGCATATTGAGCCAATTTAATACGATGGTAGAATCGGTAAAGAAGATATCCTCACTTGGAGAAGACATATGTTTTCTGAAACTACTGAGGGAGGAATATAAACGTGCTAAGAGTAATGCGCCTAATAATTCCAACCTAGGGATGGTAAGTGGCTTAACCGGTGCAACCTTAGTTTTCGCCTTAATCAGAAAGGACTGAAAACCTGAGGAATGTTTAGTAAGGAGATAAATAGATGCGCAATAACCTCGTTCTGATGCATCGCAAAACCCTACTAATTTGCAAGTTATATCCTTAGCTACAGTTACAAAACGTGGGATTTTTATGTGGGTGATGTGGGGCAGGTCGTTAATAAGTGCCAGCCACGTTTGCTCTAGGTTTTCTGGAATTTGGGTGTCCCAATCAATTCCTGCTTGCCAAACATCCTGCAACAATAGTTTAGCTGCAAAAACTATTGGAGCGAGATAACCCAATGGGTCAAAAATACGAGCTATAGTTGACAAAATTGATCGTTTGGTCATGGCAGAGGAAATAATATCCTGCAGTTTATATGAATAAACATCCTCTTGGGATCCCATTGCATGCCTAGAACTTTAACTACATGATCCTCACTTGAAGTGAGAGAGATGAGTGGGCTGGAAGACGGATTTTCACGAGCAATCACTTCTGAAGAATTACTAGCCCATTTACTTAAAAGAAAACCACCAGGAGACAGGAGATTAATTAGTTGATTACGTAGATGAACTGCTTCGGAAACAGAAGCTGCTCCAGTCACAATGTCATCCACATAGATATCGCCGAGTA